>SJXQ01004794.1:11074-89122 GCA_006408695.1 Aepyceros melampus
TAACCTCCAAATGGGATACAGCTTAAAAGTGACAGGTTATTTATGGGACTTCCCTGGTGTCCAGTGGCCAGGACTCTGTGTTCCCAATGCAAGGGGCTCAGGTTTCATCCCTGGTCAGAGAACTAGATCCCACAGGCCAAAACTAAAGGTAGGCATGCCTCAAAGAAAATTGTAGATCCTGTGTGCTGCAATTAAGACTTGGGGCAGCCAAACAAATTTTAAAAAGAGAGAGAGTATCACCTTCATACTCAAAACATTAAAAATAAAAAGTGACAGAACCTGAGTCCAAAAGACTGGTTTGGGTTCACAGCCATCCTGGGACCCCTCAAACTACAATTTTTACTTTTCTCTCTAACTTCTTCTTTTTAATGGATGCAAACTGTTGCATGCCTCATGTTCTATTTGTTAATAATCATATTAATCCCATTTGCTTTTACATTGTAAGTTTTGACCATATTGAGACTGCTTCTTTGTTTTCTTAACACTAAAAAAAAAAAGTGTGATTGCAAGACTTTGCCTTGAAACTCTAGGCTGTTTTAACTGGTAACAGATATCTCAGCAACAATCTCTCTTCTACAGCTTCTGAAAAGCAGAGACTTTGGCTCGTGGAATCCTCTTTGTACATGTATTTTGAATAAAGGTATTTTTACTTTTCTCTCTAACTTCTTCTTTTTAATGGATGCAAACTGTTGCATGCCTCATGTTCTATTTGTTAATAATCATATTAATCCCATTTGCTTTTACATTGTAAGTTTTGACCATATTGAGACTGCTTCTTTGTTTTCTTAACACTAAAAAAAAAAAGTGTGATTGCAAGACTTTGCCTTGAAACTCTAGGCTGTTTTAACTGGTAACAGATATCTCAGCAACAATCTCTCTTCTACAGCTTCTGAAAAGCAGAGACTTTGGCTCGTGGAATCCTCTTTGTACATGTATTTTGAATAAAGGAGTCTTATAAGAAACGCGGACTTCAAAAGCTGATGTTGCTTCATCATTTGAAAGCCCCCGTTAACCTGCTGTATTAGTTTGCTGCTGCTGCTGCTGCTAAGTCACTTCAGTCGTGTCCGACTCTGTGTGACCCCATAGATGGAAGCCCATCAGGCTCCCCCATCCCTGGGATTCTCCAGGCAAGAACACTGGAGTGGGTTGCCATTTCCTTCTCCAGCAGACCTTCCCAACCCAGAAATCAAACCAGGGTCTCCGGCATTGCAGGCAATTCTTTACCAACTGAGCTACCAGGGAAGCCCCCCCTGGAGGAAATCAACCCTGGATATTCATTGAAAGGACTGATGCTGAAGCTGAAGCTCCAATACTTTGGCCACCTGATGCGAAGAGCCAACTCACTGGAAAAGACCCTGGTGCTGAGAAAGATTGAAGGCAAAACAAAAAGGGGGTGGCAGAGAATGAGATGGTTAGATAGCATCACCAACTCAATGGACATGAATTTAAGCAAACTCCAGGAGACAGTGAAGGACAGGGAAGCCTGATGTGCTGCAGTCCATGGGGTCACAGAGTTGGACATGACTTAATGACTGAACAACAACAATGAGATGCCTTAAACAACAGAAAAAATGTTCTCATACTTCCAGCAGTCCAAAGTCAAGGTGCTAGCAGATTTGGCTTATCCTAAGGTCTCTCTTTTTGGCTTGCAGATGGGTGACCTCTCACTGTGCCCTCAGATGACCTTTTCCCTGCATGCATGCCCATCCTTGGTGTCTTTTCTTATGAGATCACTGGGCCTGTTGGGTTAGGGCTCCATGATTATAACCTCATTAAACTTAATTACCCCTTTAAAGAACTGTCTCCAATACAGTCACATGAGGGTTTAGGGCTTCAACATATGGATTTTGGAGGACACAATTTAGTTGCTGCTAAGTTGCTTCAGTCGTGTCCGACTCTGTGCGACCCCATAGACGGCAGCCCACCAGGCTCCCCCGTCCCTGGGTTGCTAATACCTCCCAAATCTGGACTGGTTGTTTTAATAATAACCTGTTGCCCCCGATGATAATATCTACATTGATACTCCCTTTTCCTGAAAAATGCCAAGATCAGTTTTCATTGTTGTTTCTCTCTTCTTCTACCCTCATGGAGCTAAGAAGAACACTCCTGACTCTGCTAGATCCTTTATTTAAACAAATAGTGTTGTGTCACTTAAATTAATGTTTACCTCCTATTGCTATGGGCCATGACTTAAAAGGGGAAGGTGAGAAAATTGCTTTCACTTAGGAGATAATATTCCCTTGTGTTTTCTATATGTTGGGAAGGTAGATGATCTGGCGCTATGACATTCTTGTGTATATGATGTGACTTAAGAATGGATTGACTTTTTTTTATAAATTTGTTTATTGACTGATTTTTGGCTGTGCTGGGTCTTCATTGCTGCATATAGGCCTTCTCTAGTTGCAGCAAGAAGGATCTACTCTCTAGTTGCAATGCACGGGCTTTCATTGCAGTGATATCTCTTGTTGCAGCGCATGGGCTCTAGAGCACAAGCTCAATAGTTGTGAGGCAAATGGTTAGTTTCCCCTTGGCATATTGGATCTTCCCAGACCAAGGATTGAACCCGTATCCCCTGAATTGGCAGGCAGGTTCTTAACCACAGGACCACCAAGGAAGCCCTGGATTAACTTAAATTGGCTGAAAGGGACAGACCCACACCTACAGATATTACAGGTTTAGTTCCAGGCCATTACAATAAAGTGAATATCACAATAAAGCAAGCCACAGAAATTTCCTGGTTTCCCAGTTCAGATAAAATTTATGTTTACCCTATACTGGAGTCTATCAAGTGTTCAACAGCATTATGTCTAAAGAAATGCACATACTTTAATTTAAAAATACTTTATTGCTAGAAAAACACTAACCATCATCTGAGCCTTCAGCCAATTGCAGTAACATCAAAGATTACCGATCAAGGCCACTATAACAAATATAGTAATAATGAGAAAGTTTGAGAAATTGTGAGAATTACCAAAATCTGACACAGAGACATGAAGTGAATAAATGCTGTTGGGAAAATGGCACCAATCGCCTTGTTCAACACATGGTTGCCACAAACCTTCAGTTTGTATAAAACATAATCTCTGCAAAGCACAATGAAACTAGTAGGTCTGTACTGGCCCCAGAACCACATCATATGTGCTGAATTCACAAAGAGCCTCTCAAAACACACAAAGCCAGTCACTGGTGGTGCCTTAGAATAAACACCAGTCTGTCCATGACTGGCTTTCCAAAAATCCATAGCAGAAGCATCATGAGCAAGCTTCCATTTCACTTTCATTCCAAATCTCATGCAAGTATGTCATATTGGTAGAAGTCTGGCTTCAAGGGAAGTAAGGAAATATAGCTTCCCACCTTCTGTGGTACTGGAAGTTATTCTAGAAGGGGAAAGTTTCAGATGGTGAGCAAAGAAATGCAACAATCTAAAACCCCTGGGACATTTTCTCTTCAGCTTCCTACATCCAGGGGGAACTCCCCTGCTGATCTGTCCCTTGCGTAAGTAAGGCCTGCTTTGCAGAAGAAAGTCCAGATAATCTCTGGTTTCTTTACACCCATTTTTCTACCAGCAACTGGGTGGAGATTGAAGATCTCAGTGAATATCACCCTTTGTCCTGATCTTCAGGTAGTAACAATTGAGAGAGAAAAAGAGATGCAGGGGTGTGTAAGAGAGAGGATAACATGATGGTTTTATTACCTAAACTATAAGCAACAGCAGGGAACGTGGCCAAGTCCTGTGGCCCAATGGGTTTACCATCACATTCTCCTCCTTTCTACTGAACCTAAATTGAACAGCTTAAAATTTGGCTTGCATGTGACGTATTCAAAATAATGATAGCTTGCATTACACAGAAATGTTATTTCTCTCTCCTGCCACAGTCCAAGTTGGTGTGCAGCTCTGCTCTGTGAAGGTGCCAAGGGTTCTTCGATATTGGATATTTGCCCCTTTGGCCCAGGATGCCAGCTCACGATGTCCCCACTCTAGCTTGAAGAAAGGGAAAATGAGAAAGGGGGGCCCTCTTCCTTTAAGTTCAGTTCAGTCGCTCAGTCATGTCCAACTTTTTGCAACCCCATGAACCACAGCACGCCAGGCCTCCCTGTCCATCACCATCTCCCAGAGTCCACCCAAACCCATGTCCATCGAGTCGATGATGCTATCCAACCATCTCATCCTCTGTCGTCCCCTTCTCCTCCTGCCCTCAATCTTTCCCAGCATCAGGGTCTTTTCAAATGAGTCAGCTCTCCACATCAGGTGGCCAAAGTATTGGAGTTTCAGCTTCAACACAGTCCTTCCAGTGAACACTCAGGACTGATCTCCTTTAGGATGGACTGGTTGGGTCTCCTTGCAGTCCAAGGGACTCTCAAGAGTCTTCTCCAACACCACAGTTCAAAAGCATCAACTCTTCGGCACTCAGCTTTCTTTATAGTTCAACTCTCACATCCATACACGACCATGACCTACAAACCCCACCGCTGCTCACGTCTCATGGACCAGAATCTGGTCACATGACCACAGCTGCTATAAGAGAAGCTGGGAAATGTAGTCCTTATTCCAAACAATTAAGGGCCCCGCTAAAGTTTCTTTAACTATGAAAGAGGAGGCTAATAGATCAGAGATAGGGGCACCACTGGTTTCTCTTCCTTATAAACTTACCTTCCACAGGCCCTATAATCACATGACAGGAGGCGACAGACCAAAATGTGCAGATCCAAAACAAGAGGAACACAAAATAGGACAAAAACCAGAGTCACATGAGCCTTACTCCAACCCCACCTTTCTAACTGGTGTGTTGTTGGCTTTTTCTTAAGTATTTATTTATTTTAATGTGTTGGCCACACAGCATGTGGGATCTTAGTTCCCCAACCAAGAATTAAACCTTGCCTCCTGCATTGGAAGCACCAAGTCTTAACTACTGGACCACGAGGGAAGTCCCACTATTGGCTTTTTAGGTGAGACAAATCTCTGGTATATGGGACAATCCCATCTATTATTGCTGGATCTTTACAGCAATAAATGTCAGTGCTATTTCATCCTCAGGCATGTGATAACCAAAATGTCGGGAGATATTTGCAAAATCCCTGGAAGGGGCTGTGGCTGCCTCTGATGAATGGCAGGACATCCTTCCATGGAAATGTGGAACATGTGGGATAAGGTTTGCCCCATCCACACTTAGTCCCTGGTGGGACAGGGAGTTCTTTTGGCCTTCAAGTTGCATTTCACAAGTCTGTCCAGAACTGCACCACTTTGCTATTTGTCCTGTTATTAACAAAATGATGCTTTGGACTTCTCTGCTGGTCCAGTGGTTGGAATCTGCCTGCCAATGCAGGGGACACAGGTTCAATCCCTGGACAAGGAAAATCCCACATGCCAGGGAGCAATTAAGCTGGTGTGCCACAACTACTGAGGCCCATGCACATTACAGCCTGTGCTCTGCAAAAAGAAAAGCCACTGCAATGAGAAGCCCACTCACTGTAACTAGAGAAAGCCCACGTGCAGCAACAAATACCCAGTGCAACCAAAATTAAATAAATAGATTTAAAATAATGCTTTACTGCTCCCCTCTGATGCACCATCACACACACACACACACACACACACACACACACAGAAATAAATGATGCTGCAAGTATTCAGGGAGACAGGATCTGACCTGTGCCTCAGGGAATGCATTGTCTGAGGACAGGAAGAAGGAAGTGAGGCTGGTTTGGGGTGACTGTGACTTACATGTGTGTGACCTTGAACAATTTATTTAACCTCAACCTTGTATCTCTGTTTCCTCATATGAAAATATGAAAACAATAATATCTACCACTTAGGGATGTTAGAAGGCCCAAATGATTTTTTTTTTAATTTATTGGAGTATAGTTGATTTACCATGTTGTGTTTGTTTCCCAAATGACATTAAAAGATTGTTGTATATAATGTTTAAGATCACAGACTCTGGAAACTGGCACCTGGGTCTGCCCAGCCATCCACCAGCTGTGTAACCTTAGATAAGTCACTTACCCTCTCCGTGCCTTCGTTTCCTCCTCTGTAATACAGGAATGGCAGCACTTGCCTCAGAGGGCTGTTGAAAGGATAACTGAGCTAACAGATGTCAAGTGCTTACAGCAGTGCCCCATTCAGAGTTGAATTCTCTGTAAATGTTAGCAATTGCTATGTCAGGATTATGTCCTCCAAGTGGGACTCACGTTTGTTTGATTGTTTCCATTAAACTCTAGACTGTATTCAAATTTTACCAATTTTTCCATTAAAATCCTCTGTTTCAGGATGTAATCCAGATTACCATATCACATGTTGATTCCATGGCTCCCGGGTTTCCTTTGTGCAGTTTCTCAGTCTTACCCTGTTTTTCATGGTTGTGAAAGTTTTAAGGAATACTGGTCAGATATTTTGTAGAACGTCTCTCAGTTGGGGTTGGTCTGAGTTTTTCTCATACTTAGACTGGGGTTATAGGTTTGAAGGGAGGGGAGAAATACCATAGAGATGAAGTGCCCTTCTTATCACATCATATGAGGAGCTACATAATACATGACATCACTAGCGATGGTAGACTAAGCTATCTGACTCTAATGAAAGAGAAGTAACTTATTAGATATGACATCTCCCATTTGCATTCTTTCTTCTTATTTGAGTATTCAGTCCCTTCCCCAAGTTAATTACAGACTTGATGATGGTTTGTTATGATTTCTACATATGTAATCTTGCTATTTATTGGAATATAAGCAAGGGTTTATTTTAGACTGTAAAGACAAGCTATGTACATGATTGTTCCTGGCTCTCTTCTGGTTAAAAAAAAATTTTTTTTTTAATTGTAGTTGCAAAAAACACCTCATGATACAAAATTTTAAGGTATGGTTAATTTTATTTTTGAGGTACAGATCAGAAATGTTAAATATTTTCACATCATGAAGCAACAGACTGGGGCTCGTATTCTTTTGGTGACACACCAAAAAATTTACAACAGTTATGTGGGAAAATATGTTTTATATTCATCATTATGTTTTAATTTTCATCGGACGGAGAAGCCTGGTGGGCTTCGTGAAGAGTCGGACACGACTGAGCGACTTCACTTTCACTTCTCACTTTCATGCATTGGAGAAGGAACTGGCAACCCACTCCAGTGTTCTTGCCTGGAGAATCCCAGGGACAGGGGAGCCTGGTGGGCTGCCATCTATGGGGTCGCACAGAGTCGGACACGACTGAAGTGACTTAGCAGCAGCATTAATATAAATTGCATATTAGAATAAAATTTTGTGAATGTTAGTGTTTAAAAACTGAGTTGAGCTTATTTTAGTTGAGTTGTTTTAAAGAAAACTATTTGGTAAATAAGTTAAAATGTATGTGGGGTGCATATGGAAGGTATTATGATGTAGTAAGAGAAAGGCTGAGGTTTGTGAAACACTGACTTACTAAATCCCCTTCCTCCCCCAGGGTCAGTTTAACCATCTCCTTCACAGGGCACTTCCCCTACCATCCTCAGTCTCTGCTAGATCCCAAATCATATGGTCTCAAAACTCTATTTTTCACTTTTTCTTTCAATCAAATTTCTTTTGGAGACAAGTAACTGAATCCCAAATCAAACTGGTTTGGGAAGATCAATGGAAATATATAGACTCACGTAATATAACATTAGGACCAACTTCAGGCACAGCTTGATCTAGGTGTTTAAATGATATCCCCTGAAATTTCTGTTCATTTTGGCTATGCTTTCCTGTGTGTCGCCCTCATTCCTTTACAGCCTCTCTCAAGGTAGAAAGAGGGCCCCGAGCAGCTCCACGTTTAGATCCCTTCTGCTTAGCAAGCCCAGGAGAAAGCAGTCCTATATTTCCCAGAATTCCAGTAAAAATCCTCATTTTGCTCCTCCTTGGCCTGCTTTGGGTATGTGCCCAAGTCTCAAGAAATTACCAAGGCTTGAGGCTAAAATGCTCTGGTCGGTTAAGCTTGGGTTACAAGTCCATCCCTTACTCAGACACTGTGGTTGAAGAGAATAAAGTGCTCTGATTGGTCAGGCCTGGGCTCCTTGGCTCCCTGGAACCAAGAGGAAGTTTGTTTCTCAAAAGAAGCTCCACTTGTTGTCACCTGGATAAAAGAATGTGAACACTGGTGGAACAGAAACCACGAGTTCTCATCCATAGACGGTTATCAACCATACTGCAAATATTTGTTTACTACCCGTCCCTGGTCCCCTGGCCTGGCTAGTTGCCCTAGCAGGGGCCTTCAGAAAAATCATAAAAAAGGCAGTATGGCTAGTACCAGTAAAGAGACATAACCCTGTCACTTGATGATGACTACTTTAGAGATTCAAGGGGGAGACTTTGTCCCAGGGTTGGGTAGAACTTAGACATCTCTGGGAGAGAAAAATAGGAACTCTGAGTCAGATATGAGTTCAAATTCCAACACTCTCATTATTTCATTATTTCCAACATTCATTCTTTCATGCATTCACTAAAGGAAATTTATTAGGCATCCAGGAGAAGGAAATGGCAACCCACTCCAGTGTTCTTGCCTGGAGAATCCCACGGATGGGGGAGCCTGGTGGGCTGCCGTCTATGGGGTCGCACAGAGTCGGACACAACTGAAGCGACTTAGCAGCAGCAGCAGCAGACATTATAAAGAAAATAAAACGGTGTATCTTGCTAGCAAGAAGCAGGAGGGGGCTGCTGTAGGTAAGTAGGTGTTTAGGGAAGACCTTTGTGGGGCATTACTATTTGAATTGATATTTGACTTGAGATTAGAATAATGAGATGATTATTATTCTCGTCTCAGCCAGTCATGAGATGACTCATGAAAGCCTCCAAGGAGGAGTAGCAGTGCTAAGGCCCTGAGGTGGCTCACTCCAAGAACTGACAAAAGCCATTATGAAGAGCTGTGTACATTGCATGAATTTCTTAGCCTCTGTGAACCCTGGAAAATGAGGATGTTCATACCAACCCCTCAAGGTACTATGAGGAGCCAACCAGAAAACAATTGTAAACGGCAATAACTGGCACCCAATGGGTGTTCATTAAATCCAAGATATTATTTGGGTAGTATTATTATGAACTTGAGAAGGAAAGACTAGGCCTGAAGGGTCAAAAGGATGAGAGAATGAAGCTTTGATGGCTTCTCCTTCTAGAATCCAACATTTAGGATATATAATAGGAGCACAGCCGTGAGAAAGGGCTCCTGATCATGACTCGAGAACATCCAAGATACCAATAATAATAATTATAATTAGCATTACTGTAATAGCCACGGCCATTTTTTGAGTACCTAGGACACGCCAAACACTCTTTTGAGCACCTGATTTCTGTATGCATGGGCCCCTCTGACCCTGGAGAAGGCACTATCAACACCCTCATTTTACAGAGGCTCAGAGTTAATATTCTGAAGGTCTAGAGCAAAGTCAGGGGCCAGCACGAGGCCCAGCTCCCCGCCTACCTGATGACCTTTGGCCCGTCGTCGCCTCTGATGTGGGGTTCCAGGGACAATTCTGTCCTAGTTCTCTATCTTCACCGTTCTCTCGGCCCAGAGGGGCTGGGACGGGGAGCCGGAGAGAAAGGCGAGCTCAACTCCAGAGCCTCTTCTCCAAAGACCCTTCCCCAGCCTGCTCCCCCGCCCCGCCGCCCACTGCCACGAACCCAGTGCTAGAGAAGAGACTTCCCAGCTCGAGACTGGAGACCAAGGCCGGGCACAGTGGGGGTGTGGCCAGGGAATGGGCGGGGCCTTTCGGGGGCGGGGCCAAGGTTGTGTACTTAACTGTGTGGTCTGGGAGACCCCACTGCAGAAGGGCGGCCTCTCCTGCGCAGCTGCCTGCGCTGCAGGACAGAACGTGGCATGAGGTGGCCTCTGGGCACCAGCTGCAGCCACAGCCCCGCCTGGACAAGGCTGCTTCTAACAGGTGCGTGGGAGACAAGGGTTACACTCACGGGTTGGGGACAAAGAGGAGACATCCCCGGGGAGGAAGAGAGTCTTTATCCAAATCAGAGACGCCCCCACTCCGGGTTCTGAATCTGGTCATGTTACAGCCCACGCAGCATGGGCAACCGACGCACAAGAGCTCTTGAAATCCCCAAGAGGCCCGTGTGATTGACACCTTTTACAAAGGAGTAAAGTGAGGCTCAGATCGGGGTGGGGTCACTTGCTCAAGAGCAGGCGGCTGGCAAAAGCAAAATAAGAATTCAGTACCTCCAAGCCAGCCCCTTTCCACCAGAGCACCCTGTCTGACCCTAGCTATTCATATCTAATAATAATTTTTCAATAACAACAATAGCAATGAAAATAGTATAACAATCATAATAAAAAGAGGCCATTGTGACTGAGTACTTCTACATGTCAGCCTCTTCTAAATGCTTTCATGTAGTAACATTTAATTCTTAAGCCCAGGAGGCTGGAGCTACATGAGCCGCATTTCACAGAACGGGAAACGGAGAACAGAGGTTATGGGTCCTCCCCAGGCCATACAGCTTGAAAGTAACAGAAGAAGGACTTGGCCCCAGATGGTCTGGCCACCAAGACCACACTTTCCAGAAACCACCCACATTTACCTCTTGGAGAGTAAATGAGTTGCTTCTTTTTCCAGGCCTTAAAAAGTCCAGTTCTGTGTAATTTCAAAACTTCAGCCACAGTTGAGAACTTCACTTCTGCCCCAGCTTGGACCTGGGTCAGGCTGCAGTGAGGATATAGTGGGATGTGGTGGGCCTGTCCTTTCTCCCCACCCAGAGGTGAGGTCTGTGCCCGCCCCCTCTACCCCCAAGGCCATGGGCAGAGGAGAGGAAAGCAAGGAGGGTACAGGAGGGTTTCAACTTGACTGCTATAGTGGTAAGGTGGGGACATGGCCTTCTGTGTGGCTGAGGCATGATAGTGAGATCTTCCTGGGTGAGAAATCTACCCGGCAAGTCATCTCCTATGGGGCTTTTTGCCAAGACAGGCTCCAGAGATGCCCCCATTCGGAGCTCTGACTGGCTCCTTCAGCGGCCTTCACACTGGCTCATGGGAAACTTGCAGACATCTCTTTTGTTCCACCAAACGCAGGACGTATGGACCACATCCATCCTGCCCACTCCGCCTCCATCTGATACCTGAAGACTTACAGGTCTAAGTTCCCACAAACTCCATGGCACACATCTCCAGCTCTCCAAGAGGTTCCCTTGGAGCCCCCCTCACTTAGCAGGAGATGGAGGAGAGTCCCAGCCCCAGCAGGGATCTCCAGTCCCCCAGAAAACCTCACTCTGAGCCATCTCCTCTTCTCTGTGAGCTCTCAGCCTTCTCTCTAGGCAGGGGTAAAGTGGCTGGTGCTGGCAGAACTGGTGATGGGTACCCCTGTTAGCTGGGCTTCCTTGGTGGCTCAGATGGTAAAGAATCTGCCTGCAATGCAGGTGGACCCAGATTCAGTCCCTGGGTCGGGAAGATCCCCTGGAGAAGGGAATGGCAACCCACTCCAGTATTCTTGCTTGAGAATTCCATGGACAGGGGAGTCTGGCAAGCTACAGTCCTTGGGGTTGCAAAGAGTCAGACATGACTGAGTGACTAATTCAACAAAAACCCCTGTTAGCTAGACCTCATTGGGAATGGGGAGTTCTTGGTGTCTGTTGTTTTGTTCTCAGCATCTGGAACCTTTGGGGAGATTCTGCGACAATGGAAGTCAAGTTTAACATTCTGGTGTATTTATATTTATATATAGTGATTCAGGGAACTGTTCTGGGATCAAACAGGAAAAAACTGAATAGTGACTTTTTCACATTTGATTGAAGGTTAGAAATGAAATAAAATAGCCATGCTCCAGGCAAGTAGGACTTCTGGAATTATCTCTATGGTTCTAGCTCTGAAATTCCATATGTATACACATATGGAATTATATATATATTATATATATAGGTTTTATATGTATTGTATACATATGTTTTGTGTGTGTATATATATATATAAATTGCATGTACATGCTAAGTTGCTTCAGTTGTGTCCAGCTGTTTGCGACCCCATTATCTGTAGCCCGCCAGGCTCCTCTGTCCATGGGATTTTCCAGGCAAGAATACTGGAGTGGATTGCCATACCCTCCTCCAAGGGATCTTCCCAACCCAGGGATCGAACCCTTGTCTCCTGCATTGGCAGGCAGATTCTTCACCACTGTGCCACCTGGGAAGCCCCTTTTTATCTATTATCATCACCGTTGTCACATCAGCTCTCCATGGCACACATTCTCGCCAGCAGGGGAAGGGTTAGCGGCTCGGGCAGCATCTTGCCTTTGGTCCCATTGCTCCCTTGCTCTCTCTTCTCCCTCCCACCCTCCTACAAGGCACCCTGCTCGCATTCAGTACCTGCTCTGCCTCCTTGGAGCTGCCTTCCTCTGTGTCTCTGGACCCCTTGACTGAAGGAGCCGATGCCCACCCGCCAGTCCCTAGAAGCCTGGATAGGGTTCTTGCCACCTCTTGGTTCTGAGGGCATGAAGTCCAGCCAGAGCCATGATCTGCTCTCCCGGGGCCTCCAAGGGCCTGGTTGCCGGGGTGCAGCCCCGGTGGATCCAGGGATATTCAAGGGTGGGACGGAGCAGGCAGATAGGAAAGGATAGGACAGGATAGGATAGCTCAGGACAGGACAGAATAGTAGGAAATTATTAGAAAAATAGAGGCTGAATAACTTGGTTTACATGGAAAGCCAATAAAACCTCGAGACAAGAGGTTTGCACCATCTACGTTAGGCCGCCGGTGTCCGTTTGAATATCGGAGAGTGCCCCGCCCTGGGCTCTCTCTCCTACAGATCTTAGCAGCCGGGACAGGTAAGTAGACATGGCGAGCCTCCGCGCCCCAGATGGGAATTCAGCCGAAAAAGGGGAGAAAAAGAAAAGAACAACATGGGGAAGCCCAGCGTCAGTGTAAGGCTCCAAAAGGGAAAAAGGGATCGTTTATTTTTCAAACTCAGCTTATATACCCCAAGTTGTACATAATGGAATATGCAGCGTTATGCAGGGGCAGCAGTCCTGACCCTCATTGAGACAAGGCTTTCTTTTTTGCATACCCTCCTGTTACAAAAGGTCTCAGGCGGTTTACATTATCTTCTGGCCAAGAGGCCTGTTCGGAGAAGGCAATGGCACCCCACTCCAGTACTCTTGCCTGGAGAATCCCATGGATGGAGGAGCCTGGCAGGCTTCAGTCCATGGGGTCGCTAAGTCGGACCTGACTGAGCGACTTCACTTTCACCTTTCGCTTTCATGCATTGGAGAAGGAAATGGCAACCCACTCCAGTTTTCTTGCCTGGAGAATCCCAGGGACGGCAGAGCCAGTATATGGGGTCGCACAGAGTCGGACACGACTGAAGTGACTTAGCAAAAAAAAAGAGGCCTGTTAACATTTCTATGGCTCTCTTCTGATGAGGTTTTGTTAACCAGAAGACTCATTTGTGTTAACCTTTCCAAAGTCTAAACGCCACTCTCAGAGAACACTAAATAAAAATACAGCAATTTGTAATAAAAGGAAGTACAGTGATTTATAGCAAAGAAAAAGAACTTACTCAAAAGTCTAGTATTGCTAACAATCCTTTTCCATATTCCATTTACATTGATTACATCTTCCTGGGTGCCTGATAGATAAAAAATAAGGAGGTCTGGCAGCAATCATTGAGTCAACCGTGAAATCCTGTCACCAATATGAATTTGAAAAGGCTCTGAAACTTTAAGATACTTTAAGGCTTTTGTGCCCCTCACAGTTGGGAGGGTGAGTAATTTACAAGCTTGTAGAAGGTCAGGGGAACTTGTTAGGTAGGCTAGAGCATTATCAAAGGGGGATTGGGCTGAAACACTCCTTTCAAATGCAGGAAGCTAAAACTTTGAATTAACTTTTTCCAGAGAAAGTCAGAAAATAATGGGAAAACAGACAAATTCTTATTTTGGGGGGCACATGTTCAGGAAAAACCAGGGAGAAATCCGATGACTCAGATTGCCCTGCCATCTGAGTTTGCCACGTGACCCTGTCACAGGTGGGATTCCTCGCTCTGGCTCCCGACACCTGGCCACTCTGGCCAGGAGACGCTGGACACCCAGGGCAGCCTGAACATTAGAAACGTGACGACACTAGATGCGGGCAGCTACACGGTGGTGCTGGAAACCAGCAGGGGACGCAGGAGTGGGACTGAGCAGATACCGATCAAGGGTAAGATCACACCCCGCCCCCACCTCCACGGCAGGGCGGGAGGGACGGAGTTCTCAGTCCGCAGGGCCCCAGGGGACCCATTGTGAACCCATCATCTGTTCCAAACATCCTGAACTTAGAAGAACAACCAATTTTTTTTTTTAGCTCTTGATTCTTATGAACAGTTCTGATCTCAGCTAATTTTAGCCAGGCTCACTCCGAGGTCTGCAGTCAGCCAGTTTGGAAGGATTGCCTGGGCACTGGTGCCGAATGGCCTCCTCCCTGTCTGGTAGTGGCATGGCTGGCAGTGGCAAGGCTGGCAGTTGGGGTGATGGGGGTAACTGGGTCACGAGCCTTCCCATCCTCCAGCCGGGTAGCCTGTCCTCATTCGGTTATCAAGGAGCAGAAGCTGTAAGGCTCTGGAGGCCCAGGCTCAGAACCGGCCTGCTAGTACTTCCACCATGTTTTATTGGCCAAAGCGAGTCACATGACTGGTTTTGCTCCAAGGGAGGGAAATAGGCTGAGGTCCATCAGTCTGGGCTTCCCAAGGGGCTCAGTGGTAAAGAACCCGCCTGCCAATGCAGGAGGCATAAGAGACCGGGTTCGATCCCTCGGTCGGGAAGATCCACTGGAGGAGGAAACGGCAACCCACTCCAGTATTCGTGCCTGGGAAATCCCATGGACAGGGGAGCCTGGCAGGCTGCAGTCCATGGGGTCACAACAGTCGGACTTGATTTTGCAACTAAACCACCACCACCGGTCTACATATCTGTGATTTGAAGGCCAGTTCTTCTAGAACTGCCTAGAGCCTGTGCAGATTCTGAAACCCAAACCACCTGCGGCGAGTCCTTGCTCCTTCACTTCCTAGTCACATCTCTTTGCAAAGTGACTTGCCCTCTGTGAGCTTCAGCACCCTCCTCTGTAAAATAGAATCATGGTAGACCCACCCTTGTAGGAGTGCTATGAGGAACAAACGAATTAATCCACACCAAATACCTAGAACAGTGCCTGGCACCTGTTGCCAAAATCTTGGTTCTCTGTGGGAGATGCCGGGTAAAAATACAGAGACAGGGTTTTGGAGGAAAAAGAAAGAGTCGCTTTATTTCTTTGCCAGGCAAAGTGGGAACACACTTTTTTACTTTTACTCTATTATAAGAACTGTGTCCCTGCTGGAGGGCCTGCTGCTGCTGCTGCTGCTGCTGCTGCTAAGTCACTTCAGTCGTGTCCGACTCTGTGTGACCCCATAGACGGCAGCCCACCAGGCTCCCCCGTCCCTGGGATTCTCCAGGCAAGAACACTGGAGTGGGTTGCTATTTCCTTCTCCAGTGCATCAAAGTGAAAAGTGAAAGTGAAGTCACTCAGTCGTGTCCGACCCTCAGCGACCCCATGGACTGCAGCCTTCCAGGCTCCTCCGTCCATGGATTTTCCAGCCAAGAGTACTGGAGTAGGGTGCCATTGCCTTCTCTGGCTGGAGGGCCTAGTGAGGAGTTTTATAATCGTTATAATGGGGCTCATGGTCTGGGATATGTGATAAGGATCAAAGTAAGAAAGGTCTTGTATTTTTCTTCCTTTTGTAGAGTTTCAAAACAGCCCTAGTTGACATCAGGTGGCTCTGTGACTCTGTCTGTCTGTCTCCCAGGGTTATTGGCCCATTATCTTCTTTCTGAAAGGAAGAATGCTATAGGGGATTGTTACAAGAAGTGCGGGGAAGGTGAACCCCAGGTGCAGGGTGTAACTCACATAGAGTCTGAGAGTGGTTAACGAATTAGCTTTGTGAAAGGCAGGCCTTGCTATGTGCACAGTGAATCAGTGGCAGTTAGAGTAAAACCAGGATTGCTTACCTCTTTCAGGCCAGTTTATGCTGTTTCCCCAGGCTGTTCATTGGTTCCTTATTTTCCTTCTTTATCAGAAAAGTCTCATTTCTATCTTTGCTGCAACGCACAGAGTAATCGAATGTTCGCCATGAGTATTTCAGGGGACTTGACCTCTTTGAGCCCTTGTTTTCCCATTAAAAGGATGATAACAATGAAATCTACCTTGTAGGGTTGTTGTGAGGATTAAACGAGTAAATCCAGTGGCTTTCAAGTTTTTTAAATCATGACCCTGTATGTTCATATATCTACATATCACAAATCACTTGTCTTTATGTCATAAAATAACAATTATTGCTAAGTGTAATGCATTGATACTTTCTTTTACATCTCATTTCACATTTTAAATGCTGATTATCCACTCAATGTGCTCAGTCATGTCTGACTCCTTGGGACCCCATGGACTGCAGCCCTAAAGGCTGATTACAATCTACTAAATGACTTCACCCAAGCATGGGTCTTACTCGTAACATGACAAGCCAGTAATATAACGAGCTGAAGTTAACGTGTTTAGAATGGTGCTTGGCTCACAGTAAGAGTCCAATTTAGAAGGCTATTACATCAATTCTTTTTTTAAATAATTTTGTTTATTTTTGGCTGTGCTGGGTCTTCATTGCTGTGTGGGGTTTTCTCTAGTTGCGTTGAGTGGGGGCTACTCTCTGGTTGTGGTATGCAGGCTTCTCCTGCAGTGGTTTCTGTTCTTGCCAAGCACGGGCTCTAGGCGCATGGGCTTCCATAGCTGTGGCTCATGGGCTCTAGGGCACACGCTCAGTAGTTGTAGCGCAGGGCTTAGTTGCTCTGTGGCATGTGGGATCTTGCCAGACTAGGGATCAAACCTGTGTCTTCTGCATTAGCAGGCAGATTCTTTACCACTGAGCCACAAGGAAAGCCCCTACATTGATTTTTGTGGGTTCTTTCTCCTCCTGCAAGGCTTAGCTCAGGCACCACCTCCTCCAGGAAGACTTCTCTGAGCTCTTTGGCTGGATTGAAGGTTTTTTTTCACTTTTCATATTGCACCGAACGGTAATCAGCTCCATATAGAGGTCCCCAGCACTCACCATGACATCAGATCCAAATGACAGCTGTGTCTCTTTCTCTCTCTGACCATGAGCCTTGGCCCTAAGACCCCCAGACCTCAGAGTCTTTCACCTGAAAAAAAATAAAGAACTATGGTGAGGAGGTGGGGAGGGGAGCTTCCCTGGTGGCTCAGCGGTAAAGAATCTGCTTGCCAGTGCAGGAAATGTGGGTTCTATCCCTGGGTCAGGAAGATCCCCTGGAGAAGGAAATGGCAACCAACTCCAGTATTCTTGCCTAGGAAATCCCCTGGATAGAGGAGCCTGGTGAGCTACAGTCCATAGGGTCACAAAGAGTCGGACACGACTTAGTGACTCAAAAACAACAAGAAATGGTGAAGATGATGTATGCCGTCTGTAAGGAGCCCTCCCAGTAGCCAGTGGCCCAGGCCCCAAGCCTTGGAGGACCCCTTGACCACCACCACCCTCACCTACATCCAATCTATCAGCAAATCCTGTGGACTCTACCTGAAAAATAATCCAGATCCAGCCACTCCTCCAGAAGCTCCTTGGCCTTTACCTGGTGCAGCTGAGGGCAGGGGGCCTGGGGATTTACGCACCAGTCCACACTGGTCACTGTGGAAGGCTGGTGCCCACTCTCCAGTGCTCTGGCTGCTGCCCCCATGAGCAGGGCAGGCTCTGGCAGCCAGTGAGGGCCCTGAAGCCACAGATGCAGTGTTGGCAGTCATATGTGCTGAGGACAGCTCAGCTCCATCCAGTGTCTGGATCAACAGTGGGCACAGACCAGGCCCTCCAGACATGTTGATGAATGAATGAATGCGTGAGTGAATGAATGAACGAATGCCTCTGTGGTGAACAGAGGAAGTGCTTGGCCTCTCTGAGTGGTCTCCACCCATGTGACCTTACCCCCGTGTTTGCACAGCCACCTATGATGGGGTGCAGCTGGTGACATTCCCAGGAAATAGACAAGGGATCCTCCGGACTGAACTCTACTCTGTGATCCTGCAGTGGGCGGCTTTAATCACACCTGAACCAGTGCTACGGTGGACCTTCAATGGGAGACCTCGTGGAGCTGGGGAAAGGCTGATTATCCACAGGTGGTCCATGAAGGATCTGGGCACCTACTTATGCTTGGCCGAGAATAGCGAGGGAGTGTATCTCTCCCAGCCTGTGACTCTCATGCTGCCACGTGAGTCTCCCACCCTGACCCCAGACCCCTGGCCACTGGCCAGCTTTCCTGATCCCACTGAGCCACCTTCTGTGAGCAGTTCCTTCTGAGACCTTTTATAGTCAAGGTGACATCCCATTCTTTCATCCTCCTGGCAGAGTGGAGATTATTAGCCCATTTTACAGATGAGAAGCTGTGGCCCAAAGACATGAATGCTAATGAAAGCTCAGGGCAGGATCTGGAGCCGGCTGTCTGGGTCCTTCTGGCTCCAATCACTTTCTACTGTGTGTGTTTGAGGAGACTCTTTGCCTCTCTGAATCTCAGCACATGCCACAGGAAAAATGAAGGTGGTAATATAACGAGTGGTTCCAAGCAGGGGCTTTGGAATTTGAATGCTGGCTCCACTACTTGCTGCTGTGTGACTCTGGGCCAGTGCCTTGACTTATCTGTGCTTCAGTTTCCTCAATATTCTGAGGAATATAAACTGGGAAAATAATAGTGCCCACCCGCAAAATAGAGCTGTGAGCATTCAGTGAGATAAGCAGGTAAACAGCTTAAAATAAGAGTGCCTAGCACTATGGACTTCCCTGGTGGCTCAGACGGTAAAGCGTCTGCCTGCAATGCGGAGACCTGGGTTCGATTCCTGGGTCGAGAAGATCCTCTGGAGAAGGAAATGGCAATCCACTTCAATACTCTTGCCTGGAAAATCCCATGGACGGAGGAGCCTGAGAGGCTACAGTCCATGGGGTCGCAAAGAGTTGGACACGACTGCGCGACTTCACTTCAGCGCTATGGAACACTGGTGAGCGCTCAGTAAACATGAGCTAGTATCATTGCTATGATTAGTGTTATCCATATTATTATTAATTTTGTGCCTGTTACCAGAGGCAAGAGTGTGTACAGAGGCTCAGACGCCAATCACAAGATGAGCCAGTTATTGGGATTAAAAAAAGTGATTTGGGAGACAGTCAAAGTGGAGTTCAGTTCCTGCCCCTGTGCCTTCTTGGCTGGGTGACTTAGGACAAGTGGTGTCCCTCCTCTGGAGCTTCAGTTTCCTCCTGTGTATTACCCATGTGATCGTGTAGACCTCTACAAAATTGCTGGTAAGGAACTGAAATGGTAAAGGCTGGAAGCTAGTAGAAAATCAGTGAGCTGGTGCTTTAAATAGCAGCAGTTGCCATGCATGTTATTTTTAGTATTTCTATTCATAGAGTGATCAGGAGGAGCTGCCTAGAGGAGGTGGGGAGGCATGTAGGCAGCAGGAATCACTTGGGCCAAGGTCCAGAGCAAGGGAAAGATGGAGAGGGTGGAGAGCCTGGCTTGGCTACATTCCTAGAGCTGCTTCCTCTCCCCAGGCGTGGTTCAGTGGGAGGTTTCAGGATTTGATTTTAGGTAATTTATTGGGAGAAAAAATATAAATCTCAGAGCACTTGGTACCCTGATACATTCACTGAGAATGACAGTACTTCTAAGACCTCCTTCCCTTGTTCGTCAACTGTTCAGGAAATGTTTATTGAGCACCTATTATGTGACTGGCCTATGCTGGGCAGTGCTCAGGACAACTGGTAACAGAGACAGTCCTGGTCCTGCCATCACAGGACTTCCAGTGCAGTAGGGGACAGGCCTGTCCACAAACAGTAATGACCAGAGAGGGCAGGGCTGGGGTGGGGGAACTCAAAGCGCTTTGAGACCCAAGGGCACACCTGACCCAGCAAGGGAATCAGGGAGGGCTTCCTGGAAGAGGGGACATCTGAGTTGGTACGAGGACACAGAGAAATTGTCCAGGCCAGAGGGAGGAAATGGCATTCCAGGGCACAGATAAAGGCTTGGAAGTAGGAGAGGGAAGTAGAAAGTTAAGTAGAATCCAACAAGGCTTAGTTATAAGTGTAGAGGGTAGAGAGAGATGAGACTGGCCAGACGCAGGTTCTTGAAGGTCAAGATGAAGTCCTGGGAGGCCATGGGAAGGTTCTGAGCAGGAGAGGAACAGGGTCAAGTGTGACTTTACAAAGACCCCTCTGAGGACTTCCCTGGTGGTCCAGTGGTTACGATTCTGTTCTTCCAATGCAGGGGGCACAGGTTGATCCCTGGTCAGGGAACTAAGATCCCACATAACAAGATGTGGCCAAAAAATTTTTAAAACCCTCTGGTTTCTATGTGGTGATGAGATGGGTTGGGGAGAGACTGAGACGGGAGAGCAGGGAGGAAGCTGGGGTGGAGATGGGGAGAATGAGGGAGGAGATGTAATGGCGAGGGGTGGGGGTGGGGATATGGAGGGAGGGTATCTCCTCCAGTCTCTACCCTTCTTGATTGCCAGAAGCTGACGTGGAACCCACAGAACCTGCACCCATCTCTTGGAAGCCCCAACTCTCCCTGTCAGGAGGATCTGCCATTGCTCTTATCGTGGCTGCATCTGTGGTAAGCTTGGTACTGGTTGGAAGAGTGCTCTTCACCTTCATCAGAAGCTAAGGTACCTGTCTTCCCTTCTTCCCATCCACTCAGCCTCCACAAGGCACAGAACTCTCTCTGCTTCAAAACTGAAGCCAAACCAACAACCTTATCCCAGGAATCATAAAGTTCACTCAGAGAGGATGACATGGACCCCCAAGTGACCCACCCTACTAGTCAATTCCCAAAGTAGCCCCAGGGAAACAAAGAGACAGGAGAGGGTCCTGGATCTGGGTTCAAATCCCCATTCTGTCACTTACCCAAAGTGAGGCCATGGCAAGTCACAACCCCACTCTGGGCCTCAGTTTCAGTTCAGTTCAGTTCAGTCACTCAGTTGTGTCTGACTCTTTGTGACCCTATGAACCACAGCGCGCCAGGCCTCCCTGTCCATCACCAACTCCTGGAGTTTACCCAAACTCATGTACATCGAGTCAGTGAGGCCATCCAACCATCTTATCCTCTGTCGTCCACTCTCCTCCTGTCCTCAACCCTTCCCAACATCAGGGTCTTTTCCAATGGATCAGCTCTTCGCATCAGATGGCCAAAATATTGGAGTTTCAGCTTTAGCATCAGTCCTTCCGATGAACACCCAGGATTGATCTCCTTTAGGATGGACTGGTTGTATGTCCTTGCAGTCCAAGGGACTCTCAAGAGTCTTCTCCAACATCACAGTTCAAAAGCATCAATTCTTCAGTGCTCAGCTTTCTTCACAGTCCAACTCTCACATCCATACATGACCACAGGAAAAACCATAGCCTTGACTAGACAGACCTTAGTCAGCAAAGTAATGTCTCTGCTTTTGAATATGCTATCTAGGTCGGTCATAACTTTTCTTCCAAGGAGTAAGCATCTTTTAATTTCATGGCTGCAATCACCATCTGCAGTGATTTTGGAGCCCAAAAAAATAAAGTCTGACACTGTTTCCACTGTTTCCCCATCTATTTCCCATGAAGTGATGGGACCAGATGCCATGATCTTCGTTTTCTGAATGTTGAGCTTTAAGCCAACTTTTTCACTGTCCTCTTTCACTTTCATCAAGAGGCTCTTTAGTTCTTCTTCGCTTTCTGCCATAAAGGTGGTGTCATCTGCATATCTGAGGTTATTGATATTTCTCCCGGCAATCTTGATTCCAGCTTGTGCTTCTTCCAGCCCAGCGTTTCTCATGATGTACTCTGCATAGAAGTTAAATAAGCAAGGTGACAATATACAGCCTTGATGTACCCCTTTCCTATTTGGAACCAGTCTATTGTTCCATGTCCAGTTCTAACTGTTGCTTCCTGACCTGCATACAGGTTTCTCAAGAGGCAGGTCAGGTGGTCTGGTATTCCCATCTCTTTCAGAATTTTCCACAGTTTATTGTGATCCACACAGTTAAAGGCTCTGGCATAATCAATAAGCAGAAATAGATGTTTTTCTGGAACTCTCTTGCTTTTTCCATGATCCAGCGGATGTTGGCAATTTGATCTCTGGTTCCTCTGCCTTTTCTAAAACCAGCTGGAACATCAGGAAGTTCATGGTTCACGTTTGCTAAAGCCTGGCTTGGAGAATTTTGAACATTACTAGTGTGTGAGAAGAGTGCAACTGTGCGGTAGTTTGAGCATTCTTTGGCATTGCCATTGGGATTGGAATGAAAACTGACCTTTTCCAGTCCTGTGGCCACTGCTGAGTTTTCCTAATTTACTGACATATTGAGTGCAGCACTTTCACAGCATCATCTTTCAGGATTTGAAAGAGCTCAACTGGAATTCATCACCTCTACTAGCTTTGTTCATAGTGATACTTCCTAAGACCCACTTGACTTCACATCCCAGGATGTCTGGCTCTAGGTGAGTGATCACACCATTGTGATTATCTGGGTCATGAAGATCTTTTTTGTATAGTTCTTCTATGTATTCTTGCCACCTCTTAATATCTTCAGCTTCTGTTAGGTCCATACCATTTCTGTCCTTTATTGAGCCCATCTTTGCATGAAATGTTCCCTTGGTATCTCTAATTTTCTTGAAGAGATCTCTTGTCTTTCCTAATCTATTGTTTTCCTTTTATTTCTTTGCACTGATAACTGAGGAAGGCTTTCTTATCTCTCCTTGCTATTCTTTGGAACTTTGCATTCAAATGGGTATATCTTTCCTTTTCTCTTTTGCTTTTCACTTCTCTTCTTTTCACAACTCTTTGTAAGGCCTCCTCATACAGCCATTTTGCTTTTTTGCATTTCTTTTTCATGGGGATGGTCTTGATCCCTGTCTCCTGTACAATGTCATGAACCTCCATCCATAGTTCATCAGGCACTCTGTCCATCAGATCTAGTCCCTCATATCTATTTCTCACTTCCACTGTATAGTCATAAGGGATTTGATTTACATCATACCTAAATGGTCTATTGATTTTCCCCATTTGCATCAGTTTCAGACTGTGTTTGGTAACAAGGAGTTCATGATCTGAGCCACAGTCATCTCCCAGTCTTTTTGCTGACTATGTAGAGCTTTTCCATCTTTGACTGCAAAGAATATAATCAATCTAATTTCGGTGTCTACCAGCTGGTGATGTCCTGTGTAGAGTCTTCTCTTGTGTTGTTGGAAGAGGGTGTTTGCTATGACCAGTGTGTTCTCTTGGCAAAACTCTATTAGCCTTTGGCCTGCTTCATTCTGTACTCCAAGGCCAAATTTGCCTGTTACTCCAGGTGTTTCTTGACTTCCTACTTTTGCATTCCAGTCCCCTATAATGAAAAGGACATCTTTTTTTGGGGGGGTGTCAGTTCTAAAAGCTCTTTTAGGTCTTCATAGTACCATTCAACTTCAGCTTCTTCAGCATTACTGGTTGGGGCATAGACTTGCATTACCATGATATTGAATGGTTCGCCTTGGAAATGAACAGAGATCATTCTGTCGTTTTTGAGATTGCATCCAAGTACTGCATTTTGGACTCTCTTGTTGACTATGATGGCTACTCCATCTCTTCTAAGGGACTCCTGTTCACAGTAGTAGATATAATGGTCATCTGAGTTACATTCACCCATTACAGTCCATTTTAGTTCGCTGATTTCTAGAATGTCGACGTTCACTCTTTCCATCTCCTGTTTGTCTGATTCATGGACCTGACATTCCAGGTTCCTATGCAATATTGCTCTTTACAGCATCAAACCTTGCTTCTATCACCAGTCACATCCACAACTGGGTATTGTTTTTGCTTTGGCTCCATCCCTTCATTCTTTCTGGAGTTATTTCTCCACTGATCTAGAGTAGCATATTGGGCAGCTACCAACCTGGGGAGTTCATCTTTCAGTGTCCTATCTTTTTGCCTTTTCATACTGTTCATTGGGTTCTCAAGGCAAGAATACTGAAGTGGTTTGCCATTCCCTTCTCCAGTGGACCACATTCTGTCGGACCTCTCCACCATGACCCGTCGGTCTTGGGTGGCCCCACACAGCATGGCTTAGTTTCATTGAGTTAGACAAGGCTGTGGTCTGTGTGATCAGATTGGCTAGTGGTCTGTGATTGTGGTTTCAGTCTGTCTGCCCTCTTAATGCCCTCTCTCAGCGCCCACCATCTTACTTGGATTTCTCTTACCTTGGTGTGGGGTATCTCTTCACGGCTGCTCCAGCAAAGCGCAGCCACTGCTTCTTAGCTTGGACGTGGGATAGCTCCTCTTGGCTGCCGCCCTTGACCTTGGACGTGGGGTAGCTCCTCTCAGCCACTGCTCCTGACCTTGGACGTGGGGTAGCTCCTCTTGGCTGCCGCCCTTGACCTTGGACGTGGGGTAGCTCCTCTCAGCCACTGCTCCTGACCTTGGACGTGGGGTAGCTCCTCTCAGCCGCCACCCCAACCTTGGACGTGGAGTAGCTCCTCTTGGCCACTCCTGCGCCATCGTGCAGCTGCCGCTCCTGCAGCCTCAGTTTGCGCATCTGCAAAATGGGGGTGGTATTAATAGCACCTGCCTCATGGGGCTCTCATTTGGATTTCTCAAGCCTTTGGGGGCTTCCTTTGGTGGTCTTGTAATTAGAGCTCTGCGTTTCCACTGCAGGGGGTACAGGTTTGATCCCTGGTGGGGAACTAAGATCCTGGGATATGGTCCTCATTTTCCACATGGGTAGAACTAAATCACAGAAAAATCCATCAAGCTGCCCAAGGACATGCTGCTAACAAAGAGTTGACCCTAAATCAAACCCAGGTCTAACTCCAAAGTCATATTCTCAGAGGGGAAAGGTGAGGTATCAGGTAGTATGAAAGTGCTCACTCAGACTACTCAGAGTCCCTGCCTCCATGAACAGCAGAAGGGGTCACTTCCTGTCCTCCCTGCCATTCTGACCAAGACCTATTTATGACAGACCACTGCTGACATCATCCAGAAGGAACCAGCGTTGTCCAGTCAGCTGGGACCTTGGAGATGAGGTCATGAGGACAAGCATGGCTGTCTTGACTCTCCTGGTGGGAAGAGGCAGTCTCCAGAAAAGAGGAGTCTGGACTGAGAAGCACCCCAAGAAGGCCTGCCAAACCCACCAAGGGCCAAGGGCGATTCCCCATAGGTTTGCAGTTATGTTCTTGGACCCTGACGCCTTAAGCTCATCCTAGCTCTGCCATATGCTAGCTGTGGGACCTGCATAACCCCTTTAACTGCTCTGTGCTCCATCTGTAAAACAGGGATAATGGTAATATAATATCTGCCTCAAAGAGTAGGTGTGTGAGGGACTTCCCTGGTGGTCCAATGGCTAAGATACCATACTCCCAGTGCAGGGGTTGTGGGTTCAATCTCTTGTCTGGGAACTAAGATCCCACATGTCACAACTTAAGAGTTGAGTTCACGTGCCCCCATGGGGGCAGCTAAGACCCGGCACAGCCAAATAAATAAATTAAATAATTTTTTTTAATAAAGGGTAGATGTGGGACTAACCTGATAATCCAGTTGTTTAGACTCCATTCTTCCACTGCAGGGAGCGTGGGTTTGATCCCTGGTCAGGGAACTAAGATCCCACATGTGGCTAAAAAATAAAAATAAATAAATACTAAAAAAAAAAAAAATAAGATAGATGTGTGGATTACATAAAATGGTGGGAGTGAGATACTGTTAATTGTGCCTGGCACATGGTGAGCCTTCAAAGAATGTCAGCCACGTGTATTATTATTATGGCTATTTTTGTTATTATTATTATTTCTCTCTCCATTGTAGGTCTGGCTGACAATGAAGAGGTGGGTGAACCATTTGGGGTATTTTTCAGTTTAAATAAATTGAATAAAAATAAAAATACAAACAAATGAATCTAGACAAAAGGAGATTTTACAAGCAGATCTTAATCATGAATTTTTCCTTGGTATTAAAATACTAACAGCTATTTTACCATATCCAGTCAAAATATACATTTTGTGGAACATGTGTACATTTCTGTTCAGTATATAATTAGTAGTGGAATTTCACAGTTGTAGAATATATATATCTTCAGCTTTTATCAAGCAGTTTTTATAAAACAGCTTGGGAGCATCGATAACTGTTTTCCAATCAAATTCAGTGTATTTTCAGACAATGGGTTCCACAGTGAAATACTACATAGCAGGACTTCCCTGGTGGTCCAGTGGATAGGACCCTGTGCTTCCCATGCAGGGGACGTGGGTTCAGTGCCCAGTGGGGAACTAAGAACCCACATGCCATTCGGCATGGCTGAAAATAGGCTCCTGGGCTCTGAAATCCCTCTTTCCAATCATTCTTCTGCTCCATTGCTCCCTCCCTGGAGCCAGATCCTCCCTCCCATTGCTCCCTCCTATGCCAGGGAGGCGTCCTTGTGTTCATGTACATACGCTAAAAGCAAGCTATAGAGAGGGCAAGTGATTTGCCCAAAGTCACACAGCCACATGTGATGCCAGCTCAAGTCTGCCCAATACCAAAGCCTGTTTCTTAGACTAGCACTGTCCAAGAACACTCTCTGGTGAAGGAAGTGTCCATATCTGTACTGTCCTCTACACTGTTACCCAACACAAATGGTTACTGAGCCCTTGAAATGGACATCATGTAACTGAGGAACTGAATTTTTAACTGACTTTTAATTAATTTTAATTTACATATCCACCCCTGGCAAATGGCTGTTGCATTGGACAGTGCAACTCAAACTCCTAATTGTTAGAAAATAATAATAATAATAAATCCCCCAGCAGCCGTATGTGTATATTACTGACTCCATGGCAGTTCTGGGGTCCTTGCCCTGATCTATCCAAGGGTTCAGATTTGCTCAGAAACCCCTAATACTGAACCACAGCCTTTCCCACCTGGGGCATCCCTCTATTATAAAAGACAAATGAATCATTTCCTGCCTGGGCAGTGGTGAGGGCAGCTGGTTCCCTGGGTCTCAGAGTTGACTGCAGCTGCCACTCGGCTACCAGCTAGAGAACAGTTGGCCAGGGCTGTAGAACAGCTGAGAATCATTATGATGTTCCTCCCTCACTAAAAATAAATTGTTCAAATTTTCTCAAAGAGATTTCCTTACCACCTCTGTTATAAATTCACTCCCCTAATTAAACTTGCCCATAGGACTGTTCTGCTTTATAGTACTTAGCACATTATGTCATTAAATATTTATGGGTTATACCAATTGATAATTTAACAATTATCTCCATGATAGGGCTTCTCAGGGGGCTCCAGTGGTAAAGAATCCCCTTCCAAGCAGGAGATTCTGGTTCAGTCCCTGAGTTGGGAAGATCCTCTGGAGAAGGAAATAGCAACTCCCTCCAGTATTCTTGCTGGGGAAATTCCATGGGCAGGAAGCCTGGTGGGCTACATACAGTCCATGGGGTCACAAAGAGTTGGATACAACTTAGCAACTAACCAACAACAACATCTCCATGTTAAATGTCAGCCCCGTGATAGCCAAACAGAGATTGAATGGCTGGAAGAGAGCCTGTGACCATATATAGGCTTGAATGAATTGGGCCACAATGAAAGTGTGAGACAGGAACAAGGAGAATAATATGCCAGCTTCCCATGGTGGCAGTGGGGGGTGGGGTGGGCAGGCTGGAGAATACAGCTATCAGAAACATGAAAGAACTGAGAATCCCACACCTTGTTCTGGTTTTCTGGCTCTGATTGTGTAGGTGTTCTGTATCCAGACAAAAGAAAGATAAAAACAAAGAAGAACTGGAACTTCCCTCTTCTGGGCAGGAATTCTCTCCCTCCCTGGCAGCCACACCTGCCATGATGAGCTTAGTGTCCATAGGCAGAAGCAAGGAAGGAAGAATAGACTAGACGTGGGGTAGGAGAGGGCAGAGAGAAAGCTGAGCTGCCTTCAGATTAGAGGGGACCCAAGGAGGAGCAGAAACATGAAACAAGTTTACCTCCAAGATGTGTGCCAAACTCACAGCTCATCTCTCAACCTGCTCTTCTCCCAGGGATCCCCCATCTTGACAGGATGTAAGCTTGGCAGAGACTCCAAATCACTGAGGCTTAAACAAGGGAAGTGGACTTCCCTTGCAGTCCAGTGGTTAAGAATCTACCTTGCAGGGGACCTAAGTTCCATCCCTGGTCAGGGAGCTAAGATCCTACTAGAAAGCCTGTGTGCTGAAACTTAAGCTCCAGTGCAGCCAAAAATAAATATTTAAAAGGAAAAAAAAGAAAGATTCCATGCTCCCAATGCAGAAGTCATGGGTTCAATTCCTGGTCAGGGAACTAAGATTCTGTATGCACACAGCATGGCCGGAAAAACAAAACAAGATAGAAGTGGGTTTCTCTCACGTGTAACAGTCCTGATGGGTGCAGCCCCCCAGGAATGGTATAGAAGCTGTGCTTGGTGATGTCATCCAGGAGCCCTGGTTTCTTTACCTTGTGGTCTGGCCATCCTCAGGGTGTTACACAGTCAGAATGGTGCATGGCCAAGTCCCCATTCCAGCCAGAAGGAGGTGGCAATGTTGGAGACAGGCTCACTGCCTTCCTTTGATGGCACAGCCATCAGAGGTGACATGAGAAGTTTCTCACATCACTTGTACTCACGTTCCAGGGGCCAGAACTTGGTCACATGACCCCACAAGACTCTACTGTTAATTTGTTGTTGTTGTTCAGTTGCTCAGTCAGTCTGACTCTTTGCGACCCCATGGACTGCAGCACAGCAGGCTCTCCTGTCCTTCACTATCTCCTGGAGTTTGCTCAAACTCATGTCCATTAAGTCGATGATGCCATCTACCTATCTCATCCTCTGTTGCCCCCTTCTCCTCATGCCCTCAATCTTTCCCAGCATCAGGGTCTTTTCTAATGAATCAGCTCTTTGCATCAAGTGGCCTAAGTATTGGAGCTTCAACTTCAGCATCAGTCCTTCCAGTGAATATTCAGTGTTGATTTCTTTTAGGATTGCCTGGTTTGATCCCCTTGCTATCCAACGGAATCTCAACAGTCTTCACAGCATCACAGTTTGAAAGCATCAGTTCTTCAGCACTCAGCCTTCTTTATGGTCCAACTCTCACATCTGTACATGACTACCGGAGAAAAACCATAGCTTTAACTGTTTACTTTGTTGGCAAAGTGAAGTCTCTGCTTTTTAATATGCTGCCAAGTTTTGTTATAACTTTCCTTCCAAGGACCAAGCATCTTTTAATTTCATGGCTGCAATCACCGTCCACAGTGATTTTGGAGCCCAAGAAAATAAAGTCTGTCACTGTTTCCATTTTTTTCCCTTCTATTTGCCACGAAGTGATGCACTGTTAATTACCCGCCACATCTCTAGTCTCACTTTGCCCCCTTTTTGCTCCTCTCCAGCTGCACCGACTTTAGTCAGGGCTGGATAACTGCTGTAACAAATATCTCCAAAATGTCAGCGGTGTGACCCAGTAAAAGCGTATCACCCACTCATACCACAGTTCACTGCAGGTCACTGAGGAGACTCCATCCCTACACAGTCATTCTCGAACCTACTATGCTTCTAGCCTGAGTCTCTGCCCTGCTCTGGGTCATATGACCACAGTACTATGAGAGATTCTGAGAAATGAAATCTTCCTAAGCTCCTGGAAATAAGAGGAAATAGGTTTAGGGGAATAGCTAGCCAGTTGTATTTAATGCAGTGCTCTCAAGCCACCAGTCGTTTGCACATGCTGTTTTCTTTGCCTGAAAAGTTTATTCACCTTTCTTCAACCAGTTAATTCCTAGTCATTAAAAATATCTCAACTCAGTCACCACCACCTCCCTGGATTTCACTCCCTGCCCCTAGCTGCACACACCCAGGAAATCCCTCTTTAACAGTCATCATAAGTTTCCAGGTTAAGGACTTCCCTGGAGATTCTACTTTTCTACTACAGCGGGTGCAGATTGGTTTCCTGGTTGGGGAACTAAGATCTCACATGCTACACAGTGTGTGTTGTGGCGGGGGAGGGTAGGGAAGTTGCCGATTTATAAGTGTTTGGGTGATACTTTGACAATGTCTGTTTCCCCAGTCAAGAATGAAGTCCCAAAGGGCAGGAACTGTGTATCCCTTTGCTCAGCATCTTGCCCTCGGAACCTACAGTAATGCCAGTCCATGATGGATACTCAATAAACACCTGCTAAAGGAACAAATGAATGGATAGAAGACAGTTAAACACGTTTTGAGACCCCAGAGTTCTGCGGCATGGAGCAAAGCACTAATGTAATTCTTTTCTGTCCTCAGGTGGTGAACCAAGGCATCCAGGATCTCAGGGAAGGTGAATAAACAAACCCAAATGCATAGGGAATACCTAACTATAATCTCCGGCCATCATTTCTCCTCCAACTCTTATCTTTCACATCTGTTTGTTAGGGATGACAAATACATTTCTTCTCAACTACCACTTTTTTTTTAATGTTATCATTGTTTTAATTCACACTTTCTTTTTCTTTCTTTCTCTATTTCCGGCTGTGCTGGGTCTTCATTGCTGTAGTTGTGGCAAGCAGGGGCTACTCTGTGTTGCAGTCTGTGGGCTTCTCGGTGCTGTGGCTTCTCTTGTTACCAAGCATGGGCTCTAGAGCACCCGGGGTTCAGTAGTTGCGGCTCCCAGGCTCTAGAGCACGGGCTCAGTGGCTGTGGCACAGGGGCTTAGTTGCCCCACAGCATGTGGGATCTTCTCAGACCAGGGATCGAACCCGTGCTTCCTGAACCGTTAAAGGATTCTTTACCACTGAGCCATCAGGGAACCCCTCAACTGCCATTGCTGATAGACTGGCAGTGGGTCCTCCAAGATCAGCATTAAGAATTCTGGGAACCTACTCACGCTCCCCAGGAAGGAATGCCTGCGCTGATTGTTGACGCCTGCTGAGAGCTTGGACATGAGAGTGATGTCAACAACCCCATATTTGCTTCTGCTGCTCATCAGCCAGGTGTCACATTCTCTGTACTCTCTGATGGGGACCAAAAGAATTTTAGGCCTACTCAGAGTATACTCTGGGTCACAATTACAGAGGCACAGCAACATTTCTGAGCTATTTTAACATTAACACATTCACTGGGCCAAGAAATATGTGCTGAGCACCATCTGTGTGATAGGCTCGTCCTAGATGACAGCAATATTGCCATGAACAAGACAGACTTGGTCTCTTCTTCATAGTTTACAAATTCAGTCTCCAGCATCCAACCCATTTCTTGCCCAAATTCTCAGCCTTCCCCGACTCTTCCAGCCCACCCTCAATTTCTTCCCTCTTTCAAACAGTCAAAGGCTCTTCCTCGAGTTCTCTCAAGCTCACTCTCTACCTCTCTGTCATATATACCGACACAAGTCAATGAGTAGTGAAAGTGAAAGTCGCTCAGTTGTGCTGACTGTTTTCGACCCCGTGGACTATACAGTCCGTGAAATTCTCCAGATCAGCATACTGTAGTGGGTAGCCTTTCCCTTCTCCAGGGGATCTTTCCAATCCAGGGCTCGAACCCAGGTCTCCCGCATTACAGGTGGATTCTTTACCACCTGAGCCACACAAGTCATTGAGTAAGTTTTTTCTAAATTCCAGCAATTACAGAAAACATAATTGTATATGCTAGAGCAAGAAACAGGAATTAAGATTATATAACAATCAGAGATCAAATAATCACTAAAGTCATTCGTTCATTCATCCAGCACGCCTTCCTCTGGCAACTGGTATTGAATCCTGTGCTGGCCAGTACTGGGGACCCAGAGGGGGCCATCACAGCCACGCCCCTGTCCTCCTAGGGCTCACAGTTCACTGGGGGAGACAGAACCATCCCCAGATAGTAACAACCCAGAGTAGTTGGGGCTGGGACATGGGAACCCGGAGAGGGCTCCTGATCCACTCTGGGGGTCTAAGAGGTCATTTCATGGGAGAGGTCAGCTGTGTTGGAGAGCACATTAAGATGATTAACAACAAGAGCAGCCATATAACCTGAAACTGATATTTACCAGACATTGTACTGAAGGGCTTTAATGCATCATTTCCCCAAACCCTGGAAAGTAGATGTCATTATTAGTTCCATTTTACAAGATGAGGAAGTTGAATTGTCACTGCCGAGCTGTCAGTTACACAGCCCTGGGTTCTGCCTCCGTGGAATTTTACAGCCCAGTGGGTGACAGATCCATCGCTAGAGAGTGGTAACTCAGAGTGGGCAAGACTGAGACAGCAGAGCTCATGGGGCTCAGGGAGACCTGAGGAGGGATAACCCAGCCTGGGGAATCCAGGAAGGCTTCCTGGAGGAGGGGGTGGCTTAACCTGAAGTGGGAGCCATTAACTAGTGAAGACCAGAGGGAAAGTGTTCTGGCCTGAAGGTGAGCAAATATGGTTTGCTTAAAAGAATTACAAGGGTTTCTGTCTGGCTGACACATGAAGGGGAGTGGAAGAGCCTTTAATCAAGGGCCAGGTCATGCAGGAACTAGTCAGCTAGGATTTAGAACTGAGACTTGTTCCCGCTAATGCCAGGGATGCATCAAAAGTTGTGGTTCTGATGAGTTATCTGTGGGCAGAGGGAAGGGCAGGAAGGTTTCATTTCCTTCCTCAGGGGAGAGAGCGGACTGTGGGATTTGGAAGGGAAGGATAGAGGGGAACAACCATTACGAGGCACCTGCTGCTGCTGCTAAGTCGCTTCAGTCGTGTCCAACTCTGTGCGACCCCATAGACGGCAGCCCACCAGGCTCCCCCGTGCCTGGGATTCTCCAGGCAAGAACACTGGAGTGGGTTTGCAAGGCACCAGTACATCCCAAATAGAAGTGAGGTCAGCGGAGCTGGTGGGAGGTGAGAGGGAGAAGTGTCTGCTCTGGTAGCCCTTGGGGAAGGGCAGAAAAGTGGTTTTTATTTGCGGATTTCTCTGCCAGCTTTTCCTGCCTAGCCTTGGAGTACAGAAGATGAAAGCTCTCCCCTCGCCCGCCCCACCCCCTCATTCTCTGTCCCAGACCGCAAAGAGGGCAGGACAACAGGGCATGTCACTGCTATTTTCCACATGAGGAACATGAGCTTTATTATCTGCCATGAGGTTCTCGTCCTGCGTAACACTGAATGACTCTCTGCTGCCCAAGAGTTTTGTTCCTAACCAGGGTGCACGGCAAGTCAATACAAGGTGGTTTCCCAAGCCCCAGGACGTCAGTAATAACTGCTGCCATTTGTCAGAGCAGCAAAATAATTAACCTTTTTATCCATATAACTTATTTAACCGTCACTCTATGTTTTTGTGAGCTCCTGTTTTCCAGATGAGAAAAAGGAGGCAAGAAAATCCATACAGGTTGCCTAGGATCACCAGCTGTTAGTTGGTGAAGGTGGGATTTGAACCAAGGGAGTTGCATTCAGGAGCCCCCACCGAATCATTCTTGTCTCACCTTCTTCCATTCTCCCTCACCCCCACTGCCTCTATCTCCCTTCTCCCTTTCTCCCCCCACCCCATTCTGCCACCCTCCTCTCCCCCTTTTTCTCTTTTTCCCTCCCCACCCTCCCACCGTGCCTCCAGGTCCCTACATCTAATCATTTAGGACAAAACCTCACATCTGAAATTGTAAAAGCTTCAGTTCACTACCACATGATTCCCTGGGTAGGAAACACTGCCATGTTCCTAGTTGGCTGGCAAGAGTACTGAATGACAACTAGGCAATATCCTCCAAAACCACAAATGTGCATGAGCTTTGACCTGGCAAATCAGCTTCTAGGAACTTAGGGAACTGATACTGTCACAGGCGTGGGAAATGGTGTGGACATGGTCACTCATCAGAGGATAGTTTGCAAATGCAAAGAGTTGGAAACACCCAAAGGGCTCATCTGCTGAGGACAGGTTCATGGGTTATTGTGGGTTCATGCATTGGAATGCTGCATAGCTGTGAATGAATGAACCAGTGAATGAATGAATGCTGCATCCCTGCCTAGAAAAATCACCAAGATGTGTTGCTAGGTAAAAAGCAGGAAGAGGCAGAACAATGATACTATTTATTTTTTTCAGTGTGGGAGGAAAGAATAAGGAAATTATGTATAAGGAATATATATATATATTTGCATATGTATATAAGTAAATTTGCATATGTATGTATATATAAGGAAAATACACACATATACAAAATAAATTCCTTATATACCTAAGAATAAGGAAATATGTTCATATTTGCTTAATTTTATAAGCTTCCAGGTGATTCTGTTAAAACACAAATCTGATCACATTGGCTCAAAACTCTCCAAAGTCTTCCAGTCTCTTAAAATGTCAGTGTCTTATCCTGACCTGTTCTTGTGATTGTTCAGTTGCTAAGTTGTGTCTGACTTTTTTTGACCCCATGGACTGCAGCACACCAGTCTCTCCTGTCCGCTATCTCCAGAGTTTGCTCAGATTCATGTCCATTGAGTCAGTGATGCTATCTAACCATCTCATCCTCTGCTGCCCTCTTCTCCTTTTGCCTTCAATTTTTCCAGCATCAGGGTCTTTTCCAATGAGTCAGCTCTTTGCATCAGGTAGCCAAAGTATTGGAGTTTCAGCTATAGCAGCAGTCCTTCCGAAGAATATTCAGGGTTAATTTTCTTTAGCATGGACTGGTTTGATCTCCTTGTAGTCCAAGGGACTCTCAAGTGTCTTCTTCAGCACCACAATGCAAAGACATCAATTCTTTGGTGCTTAGTCTTCTTTATGGTTCAGCTCTCACATCCATACATGACTACTGGAAAAAACAGCTTTGATTATACAGGCCTTTGTTGGCAATGATGTCTCTACTTTTTAATATGCTGTCAAGGTTTGTCATAACTTTCCTTCCAAGGACCAAGCATCTTTTACTTTCATGGCTGCAGTCACCATCCACAGGGATTTTGGAGCCCAAGAAGAGAAAATCTGTCACTGCTTCCACCTTTTCCCCTTCTATTTGCCATGAAGTGATGGGACCAGATTCCATCATCTTAGTTTTTTAATGTCCTTGTCTCCTTCACTTATCTTATTTTTCTTCATAGCTTTTACCGTCCCGTGGTATATATGGTACCTGTCTACTCTTTTATTATCTTCCTCTCCCCAACTCTCATCCAACCCAGGACCTCCAGGAGGGCAGGAACTTTGTTTCTTGAGCATCGCTGTATCTTTAGCACCTAAGAAAGTGAAGCACCTAGGACAGGACCAAATACACAGTAGGTGCTCAGTTAACATGTATTGATTGAATTAATACAAAGAACAAAGGACCGTGGTGGGAGAGCCCAGGGAGCTGCGAGAGCACCAAGGGTGCTTTCAATAGGACACCAGACCACTCTCAGGGCTCAGAGGTGGAAAGGGCCTGCAGCGGGGGGGCTATCGGGAACCAGACAACTCCTTAACTCCACCCACCCATTCCAGCTGGCACTCCTCTCTCTCCATCATGTCCTTGCCTTAGCCATATCCAGCCCTGCAACAAGATATTTTATTTTATTAATTTATTTTATTTTGGTTGCGCTGGGTATTCATTGCTGCAACAGGCTTCCTCTAGTTGGGACTAGATGGGGCTTCTCTTGTTGCAGAGCACAGGTTCTAGGAGCATGGGCTTCAGTAATTGTGTGGTGCGGGCTCAGTAGTTTCTGCTCATGGGCTCTAGAGCACAGGCTCACACGTTGTGGTCTGCATGCTCCGAGGCCTGTGGAATCTTCCCACAGGCTCAAACCCATAGCTCTTGCATTGGCAGGAGGATTCTCATCCACTGTGCGTGTGTGCTAAGTCGCTTCAGTCGTGCCTGACTCTTTGCGACGCTATGGACCATAGCCCACCAGGCTTCTTTATCCATGGGATTCTCCAGGCAAGCATACTGGAGGTTGCAATGCCTACCAGGGAAGTCCAGGACATTTTATTTAATTCAAAGATTTTGACAGCCTGGAGCTTTTGGCCTTCACAAGTATTTATCGATTCGAAGGGTTTTTCCCTGGGAATACCAGCCACCAAAGGACCTTCCCCTCCTACTGACCCTCACCACATCCAAACCCTCTCCCCAAGGCCCTCCCTTTTTTGACCCCATCTTTGACTCCATCCCTAACCTTCACCCCATCCCTGACCCCACTTTTCAGCTTCAATAACAGAGCCTATAGTATCCCCCTTGCATGAATTGTTCAGGACCAAGGTTCTAATGGTCTGATTTGAAGCAGAGGCCCCACTCTTGTTGCCAGGAAGTCAGATGTCCAGTGGGGAGAAGACAGAAAGTGGGGTGACTAAGGCCCCAAATATGACATCCAAACATTGGTGAGGGCAGGGGGCAGCCGCTAACCATCCAGAGTCAGAGAGGTGGCTATTGAAACCACAGTAGCCGAAGCTGGGAGCCCTGGGAGGAGGGGGAACCCCAGAGATGACATCACAGTTCAAGGGAGGAACAAAGCAACAGCCAGTTTCCCAATTTGGAAATTACTCACAGGCCCTGAACAAGAGTGCCAGAAAATTCAGAGATTTCCCAGAGACCAGCTTCCACATTTCCATTCAGAAATTCACCTACGTACATGCAGAGCCGAGAGAACCCAGCATCAGAACCGCCCACCCACGGCTGTGTGCCAGGAGTGGGCTCCAGGACCAAGGCAAAGAGGGCAGCAGGAAGCAGAACCCTCCGAACTGGCCAAAGTCCAAAGGGGGAATTTTCTAGAAAGACATGGGGATGTCACAGAACAAGGGTCAGAATTGCCAGTGGGCCAGGTGGGGACCCTGGCTAGGATGAACAGGACTGGGGACGAGGAAGTCTCGCAAGTTTTCTATCTGAGCACAGCGCTGTCTGGCCTCTCTGCCACCTCTTCATCCTCTTCCACCTCACCCTATGCCCTGTGTTTCTCTCTCTATCTTTGTGTCTTTTGTGTTTTCTCTTTCTCCCCATCTCCCAGTGACTATCTCTGAGAGCGAATTAATCTCCACTCCTCTGTCATTCCTCCATTTCTATCTTGGTCTCTCCCATCTCTCTCCCTCCTGTATGTTCATCCCTAACCGTTATCACCCCCAGACATGATGCTGTTCTGTGTAGCGCTCTTTCAGTGGCCTGTTTCCTTCCAGTAGAAGTGGGCTTCATGAAGGCAGGGATTTTTGTCTATTGCTTTCTGCTGCATCCCCTGTGCCTGGAATACTGCCTGGTTCAATAAGTATCTGTGGAATGATAATTAAATGAACTGTCACTGTCATCTAAGTGAGGATATTAATATTCAATACCATCAATATTATTTTATAATAACTGTAAAGCAACATGAGTTGTTATTTGTGATCGCGGCTCTTTACTAAGTACAAAATATAAACCAGGAATTGGACCAAGTGTTGTAGAGAAGCAGCCAATTCTGATTCCATGTTGGAACTGTTTCTTTGACCTGCTTTTTGTTGCTTTTGTTATAATCATACAGAATGGCCCAACTCAGAGAATCCTGCCCCTCTGCCTGACTGTTAAATTAAGGGTTTAATTAATTTTAAGGGTTCAGTCCACCTATTGATGGCACGAAGAAATGAACACATTCCTTGCCTCAGGTTTGCCTTTCTGGGAGATGTTTGCAAGGTTAATGGCATTTTACTTTGCCTCCTCACCTGCTCCCATCTCTGATCTATAAAAGAACCTGGCACCCAGACCCCATAAGATGGTTATTTTCGAGGCACTGGCCTGTTATCTTCTTATTCAGGCGGCACCTGGAGTAAAATCTCTTCCTTGCCTCAATCCCTCATCTCTCATTCATTGGCCTGTCCGGCAGCGAGCAGAGCCAGCTTGGATTCGGTAACAGAAGCCGTTGCATGTTTAAGTCTTTACAAACAGACAGGGTATTGTTATCCTGTCCTTTTTTCAGATGAAAAAACTGAGGCCCCAAGAGGAGAAGCAACTTGCCCAATGTGACCCCAGGGGTGGCAGCTTTGGGGGTTAGGAACTCGGGATCTGTCGGGATTTGATAGACTCAAATCCCCTTTAGAAAGTCGCTGAACCCCTTTGCCAGCGCCTCAGTTTCCTCGGGGCTCAGCGGTAAAGAACCTGCCTGCAGTGCAGGAGGAAACCCCAGTTGGATCCCCGGATGGGGAAGATCCCCTGGAGAAGAAAATGTCTACTCACCGCAGTATTTCTTGCCTGGGAAATCCCATGGACAGAGGGGAGCCTGGCGGGCCACAGTCCGTGGGATCACCAAGAGTAGGACACGACTCAGCGATTGAAACAACACGACACATCCGAACCCATGTCCTGGAGAAGTCACCGTCGTAGGTGACGTCAGTAGAGTAAGGGACGGAGGAAGGGGCAGTACCCGGCGCCTCCGCGGGCGCCAGAGGAGCCAGACCGTACCTGCGAGGGCGCCCATTTCTACTTCTTCCTCGCTATTAGTCCGAAGAGGTCCTTTCCGAGGCTGCGGCGGCTGAGTGACGCCGGGATTGCGCAGAAGGTGCAGAATCAGTACGAGCCGCGCCCACGTGGGTGGCAGAGCGAGCGGACGCTCGTGAAGGAGGCCGGGCGCGCGCTGCCCAAGGGCGCCGGGAGGAAGCCGGCATGGCCCCTGCCTTTCTCTCCACTCTGCGGCTGCTGCTGCCATTCCTGCTGCCGTTTTTCTGGGCGTCCTGGGAGCCGGTGAGTGACCCCGCGCGATCGGGCGGCCCCCGTTCCCCCTTTCCCTCCCCAGCGGCCCGGGCGCTCGCCCCACCCTGAGTTGCTCGCCGGCCTTCGCCGCGGGCCAGCCCGCCCGCTCCCCTCCGCCCCAGTGATGCAGGAACGCCGCCGGGCCTGGGCCAGACTCTCCTGATAGCTTCCCGGAAAACCGCCAGACTTCGGGAGATTTCTGAAGGGCAGGGAGGGCAGGCCTCCGGGGAAAAATAAAGCGGAAAGTGAACTTTCTCGGGGCCACACCTGCCCGGGCACCACACCCGCGCACCTGCTCGCTATACCAGCGCAGCCTTCTCCCCAGCCCTCAACAGCTAGCTAACAGCCACCGAGGATGCTTGATGAGGGGAAGGAGGGCAGCGGCAGACAACCCAGTTCTCTCGTTCCCCTTCGACCGCGTCTGGCTCTAGGCCGCGGCCATTCGTTCATTTACGCATTCACCCCACGCACGTTTATTGAGTGCCTACTATGGGCCGCGCTTCCTCATGCTGGGAGTATAGCTCTGGTGTCAGACAGCGGTGAGTTTAAAATAGCTTTTGGCATTTATTGACTGTGTGACGTCAGGAAAATGACCTGAGCTCCCTGTTTCCCTGAAATGTCTGCTGGGGGCTGGGAGGAGGCAGGAGAGGAGAATGGAATCCCACCTACCTGGTAAGATGGTGTCTTGGAAACACCCTGAGCTAGATGCACAGAAGAAAAACAGTAACGACCGTGATGATTCACATGAACAGTAATAATACTGAACACAGATTGAGGAAACCAGAGTCTCCTCATTTCTCAAAAGGTCTCAACCCAGGCTCTGCCCCCTCGCTTTCTGGTTTACCCAGGCTGATAGCTTGACCATGCAAGGCTCACGACCCCTCTGTCCAGTGAGGGTGAAAATCCTAGTGCTAGGAGGGTGGATCTCATGGACCTTGGAGAGGGTTGAAGCAGCTCAGGGGCCTGGCACACGGTGGAACTTGGGCCTGATTATGACACAGGGTTAAGCCTAGAGAAAGGCCACTTCACCCAGTGTCATCCTCACAGAGGTCTTACCATCAGAGAAGGAGACACAGTTGCCCAGAGCCGCACAGCACATCCACGGTAGAGCTGGCATTCGACCCGAGACTAGTGTGCTCAGTTCACCACTCAACCCCCTCGTGTCCAGACCGTGTCCTCCCTCCACACGCCTTGCTCCAAGCACCCCAGTCCACTATGTCCTGACCTCCTCTTCCTCATAGCAATAATTATAATGTTCACTGGTATAGAGTGCTTGGCATATGTCTTTACATAAATTTCTTCATTTAGTCCTCCCAACTCCGTCTTAAGTTACAACCACCCCCATTTTACAGATGAGGAGAGGGAGGCTCAGGGGAGTGAAACCACGGGCACAAAGGCCAGTTAGTGAGCGGAAGGATTAAGATTCAAAGCACTTCACTCCTTCTCACCTTCTCCTTTATCCCAGTTATTATTAATAAGGATGCTTAGCTTTGTGTTTATCAATGTGGATAAAAGTCAACGCGTGTTGAGGATCTAGGGTGTGAAGGGACCCTAGGGAGAATGATTTTCATATGGAGTCTGTGGATTAGAGATCGGGAGTCTTGACTGAAGATGGCCAGGTTCAAATCCCACCCCTGCCACTTGCCCTCAGTGTGACCTGGAGCAAAAGACTGTGCTTTGGATTGCTCCTCTGTAAAGTGGGGCTGACAGTGGTGCTTTTGCCTCAAGGTGCTGCTTAAGGACTAAATGCTGGGAGATGTGTGTAGCCCTCAGAACAGCTCTTAATCTGTGTGAGCAACCCCAGAATGTTAACTGTAATTAGTCCTATTTTACAAACTAGCAGAAAAGAATCCGAGATGTTAAGGAATCTACCTGAAGCCCTCACGGCAGAGAGCTGAGGGGATCCAAAACCTGGGGGCTATAATCACCTCCCTTCTTTTTTAAAAAACATTTTTTGGGGATGTGGATGCTTTTTAATGGTCTTTATTGAATTTGTTGCAATCCTGCTTCACTTTTATGTTTTGGCTTTTGGCTGCAAGGCATATGGGATCTTAGCTTCCTGACCAGGGATCAAACCTGTGCCTCTTGCATTGGAAGTGTTAACTACTGGACCACTAGCGAAGTCCCATCAACTCCCTTCTTATGCTTGGACCCCCCTACAAACATTTTCCCAACCTAAGGCCACAAACAGTAATCATACTACTTCATTTCATGGATCCTAAGACGTTGAGTTTCTTCCCCCGTGTGTGTGTGTGTGTGTGTGTGCGCGCGCGCGTGTGTACATGCTCACTCAGTCGTGTCCAACTCTTTGTGACCTCATGAACTGTAGCCTACTAGGCTCCTCTGTCCATGGAATTTTCCAGGCAAGAATACTGGAGTGGGTTGCCTTTTCCTGCTCCAGGGGATCTCCCCCACCCAGAGACTGAACCAGCATCTCCTGCATTGGCAGGTGGATTCTTTACCACTGAGCCACTGAGAATCCCTTCTTCCCCTTCCCATACCTCTAAATCGGAAATGCTCTAACAGTGTCCCAGTGCATCTTAAAACTGATGACTGGAGGTAACAGAAAAGTTTTGGAACTAGATAGTGATGTTCTCTGCACAACATCATGAATGTACTTAATTGCCACTGGAGTATATGTTTTAAAGTGGTTTAAGAGGCAAATTTAATTTTTAACCACAACACGGACGCAATTTTTAAATTTGATGATGCTGAGATAGAGGATATACGGTAATAACAACTCAAAGGGGTAATAACAACTCAAAGGCGTGGGTGGGGGGACGCCACGGGCGGGACCCAGTGGCAGACCCAGTCCAGCTCCCATCTCATCCTCACCCCTGGACCAGGACTGGTGCTCCGCATCCCCGTTCCCCTCAACACACACACACCCAAGGGGTTCCAAGCTCCAGGAGCCCCCTGCCCTATCTGGATCAGGGACACTCAGATGTAACCCACCCTGTGTTTCCCCGCAGGGACCGAGATAATGACAGTGCTGGCCCCAGTCCAGGTGTCCGGTTTCCTGGGAGAAACTGTGACACTGCCATGCAACTGCACCCCCTGGAACACAATGCAACTGTAACGCAAGTGACCTGGACAAAGCAGAGCCAGGCAGAGCTCGCCCGCAGCCTGGCGGTCTTCCACCCCGCCCAGGGCCCCAGCTTCCACCAGTCCAGCCGGTTGGAATTCTTGGCCGCCAAGCCTGGCGAGAAGCTGTGGGACGCCTCGCTGGCTGTGCGGGAGTTGCGCGTGGAAGATGAGGCTAATTACACCTGCCAGTTCGCCACGTTCCCTAATGGTGACAAGAGCGCTCGAACCCAGCTCCGTGTGCTTGGTAAGCCGAGAGGAGCGGGGAGCCGAAAGGAAGGGATATGGAGTCGGATGGAGAGGTAGGCAAAGAGAGGGGAGGGCCCAGGAAGGAGGGAGAAATTCCGAGGGAACAAAAGGAGGTCGGGCAATGACCCTGCGAGATGCAGGGGGAGGATTAGAATGGGGAGGGGGTCAAGGACCGGAAGAGAGTCAGAGGTCCTGGGATGTAAGATCGTGGAGACTGTGGGCCAAGAGGATTGGAGGATCTGGGAATGCTGGTGGTATAGGGGGGAGTGGCTGATGCAAGAAGTAGGTGGGGACAGAGACTGGCCTGGGAAGCTGGGACGCCACTGCCAGCTTGGGCAGGTGGATTCATCTTGAAAGCTGCTTTCTTCATCTGTGAAAGAGGCTTAGTAACAATAGTGCTGCCTTCAGAAAGCTGTCCTGAGGGTCCAAGGAGTTCATCCAGGTGAGACACTTAGAGCAGAGACCTGTGTGGGCTGGGGATAGTGGGTCAATTATTGTTACTCCCTTTGGTGAGGAAGTGAGCAAGTGACTGCTCAGGCGTGTCTGACTAGCCCGCCAGGCTCCTCCCTGTGGGATTTCCCAGGCAAGAGTACTGGAGTGGGTGGCCATTTCCTGCTCCAGGGCGTTTTCCCAGCCCAGGGATCGAACCGTCTCCCCTGTCTCATGTATTGCAGGCAGGTTCTTTACCCACTGAGCCAAAGGGAGAGTTGAAATAGACTGGGAGGGGAAGATTCTGAATCCAAGGGTGGAGGGCTTTCTCCAACAGAGGTGTCAGGGGGTTTGGGAGGGGATGCCCTTGGCATTGTCATGGAAACATGTGTTCATTTTTATGAGTACCAGAGAAAATATGACAGGCCTTCCTCTTGGCAACTGAGTATGAAATCTCTTTGCCTCAGTTTTCTCATCTGTTAAATGGAGATTGCTGTGAGGATGAATAAGAGCTCATGTTTCTTTTTTGCTTCTGTGTCAGGAACTGTTCTAGGCCTTGTATGAATGACTCACCATTCTCCAGGGGGTCTTCCCAATGCAGGGATTGAACCTGGGTTCCCTGCCTTGCAGGCAGATTCTTTACCGTCTGAACCACCAGGGGAGCTCACTATCACTTTCTGTGTCAGGAACTGTCCTGGGCCTTGCATGAATGACTCATAAAAGATTAATTCCTTGGAACAGTGCCTGACACATGCCCCCAACCAAAGGCATCTCTCATCATTTCAGAAAATTTAAGACTTCAGGTCTTATGATTTAGGATGAGAGTAAAACAGAACCGGTGAGTCAAATTAAAGAGAAATCTTGGGTAACAAGAACACAGGTACTGAGGGAAAAGGAACCACATGAAAACCCAGGTCTGGGAATCACCAGAATGATTAAGAAAATGGGCAAGGTAGTTTTAGAGTCAGACAGACCTTGTGGGAAGATCCAGCTCTGTCATTTATGACTATGGAACCTTGAGCCAGTCCCTCTTGTCTGAATTTCCAGAGCACAGCTCAGCCCTCCCCTCCTCCGTGAAGCCCTCAGTAACCACATCCCCGAGATTCAGGCACCCCTTCCGGGATCCCCCATCCCAGCCTTGCCCAGTCTGAGTCATCACTGTCTGGGGAAATCCATCTTCCCTTCTGACAGTCCACCCCATGAAGGGAAGGGTAGGGCTGTCTCAGTCCTTCCTGAGTCTTCAATACTGCCCACCACAGAGCCAGGCATCGTATTCAATTACCAATCATAATTATATATATTGAGCACGTATTACCTGCCAAGTACCGTTTAAGAGCTTTACCTATAAATTCTCATCGCTGGTCATCCTCTCCTTATCCCCAGTTGACAGACAAGGAAACTGAGGCATGGACTTGCCCAAGGCCACCCTACGGCTGGGCCAGAGCAGGGATTTGAACATGGCCACATCCAGTACCCTCATCTCGGTACTCCCCTGCTGCTGAGATGTTTGTTGTATGACTGCTGGTGAGGCGTAACCCGTATCTTTTGCTCCTCTTCTCAGCCCAGCCCAAGAACAAGGCTGAGACCCTGGACATCCCGCTCACCCCGAACCCTGTGCCAGCGGCCCGCTGCATCTCCACAGGAGGTCACCCACCTGCCCGCATCTCCTGGTCCTCAGATGAAAAAACCAATACCACCCAGGTGCCAGGGCCCCTGCCCGGCACCGTCACCGTCATCAGCCTCTTAATCTTAACACCTTCCAGCCAAGTGGACGGCAGGAACGTCACCTGCAGAGTGGAGCACGAGAGCTTTGAGGAGCCCAGGGTGCTCTCCGTGACCCTGGCTGTATCCTGTGAGTGGGTCTAAGTGTGAGCAAGGGCGGGAGGGGCTGCCAGACTGTCTCCACCCTCCCCCTGCCATTGGCCAGTGTCTCCACCCTCCCCCTGCCATTGGCCAGTGTCTCCACCCTCCTCTGCCATTGGCCAGTGTCTCCGCCCTCCTCTGCCATTGGCCAGTGTCTCCACCCTCCCCTACACTGAGGGGCACTTTCAACATTACATCATTTCATCATCAGAGCAGGCTCTCTGACTAATGCCTTACACCCATCCCCACATCGTCTACACCGACTCCGCTTGGGCCATAAATAACCCTGTCCTTTATTGTCTATACTAGCTGCTTCTCCCCCCCCCCCCCACCTTTTGGCCATACCACAGGGTATGGGACCTTAGTTCCCCATACCTACGTGCATGCTGTCACTTCAGTCGTGTCCATCTCTTTGCGACCCCATGGCCTGTACCAGGGTCTTCTGTCCATGGGATTCTCCAGGCAAGAATACTGGAATGGGTTGCCATGCCTTCTCCCGGGGATCTTCCCCATCCAGGGGAGTGAACTCGAGGCTCTTAGGTCTCCTGCATTGGCAGACGGATTCTTCACCACTAGCATCACGTGGGAAGCCCCTTAGTTCCCTGACCAGGGATCAAACCCATGCCCTGTGCAATGGAAGTGCTGAATCTTAAACACTGGACTGCTAGGGAAGGACTCTACCAGCTTTTTATACCACAGTTCACACTGCTCCCTGGGGGCCGCTGTCTACACGGACACCCCACGTACGCTCTCTTGAGCCTGCACACAGTACCTACACCCTCTTCCCTGGGCAACTGTCCACACTGACCTTGGCCACACTGCTACACTGCGTCCTCACCATCAATACCAACTCCCTTGTGTCTCCTCCACTGCCATAGTACCGTCTGGGCTTCCCAGGTGGCGCTACTGGTAAAGGATCTGCCTGCCAATGCAGGAGATGCAGGTTTGATCCCTGGGGGGGGAAGATCCCCTGGAGGAGGAGAGGACAACCCACTCCAGTATTCTTGGAAAATTCCACAGACAGGAGGAGGCTGGTGGGCTACCGTTCATGGTGTCACCCAGAGCTGGGCGCTGCTGAGCACACACACAGGCAATTATCTACACTGGCTCCTGTGGGCCCCAGACAGCATTGCCCTCACTGTCTACACCACTCCTTTAGGCCACCAGCTGAGGGCAGTTGGCAGTTGACCGCTGCTGCCCTGACACCCTGCATTTTCTGCTCCGGTTCTCCTAGACACTCCCTCACACCACCCACAACATTGTCTACACTGGCTGTCCTGGAGAACTGCCTACCTTGGCCCCACCTCCACCTCCCGTGTAGTCTACACTCCCCTCTGCCTCACTGTTGTCTACACTGGCTCATCTACAGACTGGGTCCTCCCGTCACTGTCTGGACTGACTACTCCCCGCCTGACAGTTGCTGCGCTGTCTGCACCCGACCCCCTCAACTGGATCTGAGTGAGGAGGGTGTCTAAACTGACTCCTTCCCGACACACATACAAAAACACCCTTCTCACTGGCCTTCCCCCTGGGGACTTTAAAAATCTTCCCTGTTGATCACATTTGAGTTGGGTAAGACACAGGCTGAAATGCAGCCATCCAGGAGTCTCTCCTGCAGGACTTGTCAGAGCCTTGAATATGCTCACATGTGTTATGAACACCCAGAAGGAGGCTTTTTCTCACAGGACATCCCAGGCATGCCAAGACCTGGCTTTATAGGGAAAACTAATAGAGAAGCAGGTCCTGAGAAGCGCTGTCTGTGACCCCCGGCCTAGCACCCTGCTGAGGACTCCCAGGCTTCTATTCTTGGGGCGGAAGCTGGAACCCATTGCCCAGACCCCTCCCAGGCCTCTCCACCTTGAGCTGTTCCCCAAACCTGTCAAGGCCCTCTTCCTGTTGTGACATGAATCCCAGCTACCTTTAGGCCCTTTGAAGGCTCCCTGTCTCTGAGCCTGTGTGTCTGTTTCCCCCAGACCCCCCCGAGGTCTCCATATCCGGCTATGATGACAACTGGTACATCGGCCGTAGAGAGGTTGCCCTGAACTGTGATGTCCACAGCAAACCAGAGCCCATGGCCTACAACTGGACCACGTGAGTTCCTCAGAGGAAGGAGGGGCTGGGGGCCTGGACTGCAGGGTCTGAGGAAGGAGGGGTGTAGGCAGGAAAGCTAAAAACAAGAAGTCAACTGTGGGCCCCCAGGAAAACATCTTGTATGCACAGAGTTAATGAGGTGATAAAGTCCAGGCTTGTTGACACACCTGCTCTTTATGGGGTGCCTGCTGTGTGCCAGGTACTTACCTGCACCCGATGTGATCCCCACGCTCTGGCCACAGTCTGCACTGTTGCCAGGCCCGGGTTAAAGATCTGCCCGGGAGCTGTGGTCCTCTGCTCGGGCACACGGGTATAGAAGTGACTCTCCCATCGGCGTCTGGCTCCAAACTCTATCCTCTTAAGCCCTGGACTGTGCCGCCTCCCCAGCCACCTTGTGTAACCTGCTCAGTCACCTCTTAGAGAGCAAATACTGTCCCATCCCATTCTCATTTTAAAAAAATATCTATTTATTTGGCTGCATCAGGTCTTAGTTGCGGCACGTGGGATCTTCGTTGTGGCGCACAGACTCTCTGGTTGTGACGTGCATGCTCAGCAGTTACAGCGCACAGGCCTAGTTGCCCCAAGGCAGGTGGTCTTAGTTTCCCAAGTAAAAATCACTCAGTCGTGTCCAACTCTTTGCAACCCCATGGACTATACAGTCCGTGGAATTCTCAAGGCCAGAATACCAGTGTGTAGCCTTTCCCTTCTAGAGGGGATCTTCTCAACCCAGGGATCGAACCCATGTCTCCCACATTGCGGGCTGATTCTTTATCAACTGAACCACAAGGGAAGCCCAAGAATGCTGGAGTGGGTAACCTATTCCTTCTCCAGGGGATCTTCCCAATCCAGGAATTGAACCTGGGTCTCCTGCATTGTAGGCAGATTTTTTACCAGCTGAGCTACCAAAATTCTTTACCAACTGAGCTACAAGGGACCAAACCTGCATTGCAAGGCAGATTCTTAACCACTGGAAGCTACCACCAGGGAAGTAGCCCCCTCCTGATTTTCTTGATTGAGGAGCAGAGCAATCAAAAAAAGTCCTCAAGTTCCTATTGAGACTAAGGAAAAGAGTGGAAAAAGATAAAGGCAAAGGGGTAAATGGTTTAACCTAATTGTTATTGGTCCCAGTTTTTGTTATTACAGAAAGAACTTATGAGCACTGTAGAAACTTTAGGCAATATGGTTACGAGTAAAAGGAAGAAAATAGCTCTTATAGTCCTATACTCAGTCATCTCCAGAAACATCACTGTTACCCTTTGTTATACATCCTTCCTGTCTTTTTATCAATATTTCTAGAAAAAAAGAAAGAAACTGTGCTGTATGTATACTTTTGAAAACTTTCCTCTGTCCATGAATACATTTCTTTCGTTTTTGTTTCGTCTTTGCCACACCTCACAGCATATCTGATCTCACTTCTCTGACCAGGGATGGAACCCACGCTCCTTTGCAGTGGAAACGCAGTCTAACTGCTGGGCCACCAGGGAAGTCCCTCTCGTGAACACCTTTCCAAGTCAGGGCACATAGATCTATCTTCCCCCAGCATTTTATCAGGAAATCTTTCAAGCCTACAGAAGTCTTATAAGCATTTTCCAGTAAACATTCAAAAGCCCGCTGTGTGGATTTTCTCACTAACATTTCCCTGGACTTGCTTTATCACATTCCTGCCCTTCAGTCCATTCCTCTTGCCATCTATCCAACAGTCCTCATCATTTATGCATTTCAAATCCCCACCACCTGCTTCTTTGAGGGGCTAGGACTCTGTCGCAAATGAGGCTGTCAATGACATAACCAGTCCCACCTGGGGATACAGAGGTGCTTTCCCGTTCTCAACTATGCAAATGTCGTAGTGGCGGGCATCCCCGTCAGTCTACCTCTGTGGACAGCCAGTCATGTCTCAATGGTCGGCCAGCGGAGCTGCCAGTCAAAGGTTTTCAATTGGTATTGACAGCTGACCTTTACCTTCCTGTCTCAAAGCACCGCAATTCAGGCTCACAAACCATACGGCCAGCTTTCCATGCCAGCTCTGCAGAATACCCAAACCCATGCCCCGGTCTCCTCTGTCCATTAAACCAGTGTTTCTTTCTTTCTTTTTAAATATTTATCTATTTATTTGTCTGCACTGGGTTTTAGTTGTGCCATGTGGGATCTCGTTCCCTGACCAGGGATCGAACATGGGCCCCCTGAATTGGGAAGGCAGAGTTTTAGCCACTGGCCCAGCAGGGAAGTCCCTAAACCAGTGTTTCTTGACTACTTACTGTGTGTCGGATACTACTGACCCACGTGCTGCATGCTAAGTCACTACAGTCATCTCCGACTTTTTCTGACCCCATGTACTATAGCCCGCCAGGCTCCTCTGTCTGTGGGATTCTCCAGGCAAGAATACTGGAGTGGGTTGCCATTCCCTCCTCCAGGGGATCTTCCCCGCCCAGGGACTGAATTCACACCTCTTAGGACTCCTGCATTGGCAGGTGGGTTCTTTACCACTACCCCACCCACAGGCTTCGGTAAATGAAAAAGAACCAAATTCCCCCCTCTCAAATCTCCAGATCTGGGGAGAGAAACAAGGTAATGTTGGAATTCCTTGGTAGGTCACAAGTTATGTTTCCACACTTTCACTGCCAAGGGCCCCTGGAGTTCAATCACAGGTCGGTGAACAAAGATCCTATAAGCTTTAGGGTGCAGCCAAAATTTTAAAAAAAGTTTTTTTTTTTAATTTAAAGAAAAACAAACAAGATACCATTTTTAAGGATGGAGTGTATCAGGTGGTGATAAATGCTGTGGGGAAGATCTTGTAGAGGAGGCTGGGGGTTGCTATGGTTGAAAGAGGGTAACCAAGGAAGGTGTCACAAAGGTGATGTCTGAGGAGAGGACTGAAGGAGGTGAGGGTGAGAAGTGTGGGTACCAATGGGAAGGGCATTCCAGGCATAGGGAACAGCATATGCAAAGGCCCTGAGGTGGGAACATAACTGAAGCGTTCCAGGGCCAACAAGTCAGCCACCATGGATATAGAGGCAGGAGCAAATGGATCAGTGCATCAGGGGGCCAGCTTGTGGGGGACCTGTGCCCATGGTCAGGACTTTTCCTTTACGGAAGGGCTCTGGACAGAGGGCTGCAGAACTGATGCTTTCGAGTTGCGGTGCTGGTGAAGACTCTTGAGAGTCCCTTGGACTGCAAGGGGATCAAACCAGTCAATCCTATAGGAAATGAACCCTGAATATTCACTGAAAGGACTGATGCTGCAGCTGAAGCTCCAATACTTTGGCCACCTGATGGGAAGAGCTGACTTACTGGAAAAGACCCTGATGCTGGGAAAGATTGAGGGCAGGAGAAGAAGAGGGCAGCTGAGGATGACATGGTTAGATAGCATCATCGACTCAGTGGACATGAATTTGAGCAAACTCCAGGAGATAGTGAAGGGGAGCCTGGAGGGCTGCAGTCCATGGGGTCGCAGAGTCAGATATGACTTAGCAACTGAACAACAGCAATGACTGAACAGAGGAGAGACTTTGCTATGTTCTCTTTGTTTTTAATGTTTATTTGTTTTTGGTTGAGTTGGCTCTTAGTTGCTGCACACGGGATCTTCCTTGCAGCGTGTGGGCTTCTCCCCAGTCATGGTGTGCAGGCTCCAGAGTATGTGGACTCTGTGGTTTGCAGCAGACAGGCTCTCTAGCTGAGGCAACTGGGCTCAGTAGTTTTGACTTGCAAGCTTAGTTGCCCCTCAGCATGTGAGATCCCAGATCCCCAACCAGGGATCAAGCTCACATCCCCTGGATTGATTGGCAGGCAGATTCTTAACCACTGAACCACCAGGCAAGTCCATCTGTGTGGATTTTGAACGTGGGGCAGACAGGGTTTGCTGGAAGGCTGGATGGGAGTGTGAGAGGCAGAGCTCGGGGAACTCCAGGCTTGCTCTGAACTTGTATTATAGACGGCGTGAGAGTTGCTATATTCCTGCTGTACAGTGAGTGCCCCGACACCAGTTACTCTAGGCCTCTGACTGAGACCACTTCCTTACCCATCTGTCTCTCCTAGGACCAAGGGAACCCTGCCATCCTCTGCTGTGGCCCTGGGCACTCAGCTCCTGATTCATACTGTGGATGAGACCATCAATGCGACTTTCATCTGCCTTGTCACCAACGCCCTAGGGACCAACCAGGCAAACATGACCGTCCTGGTCAGAGGTGAGGAGCCCCCTGGGTGGGGAGAACAGAGGAACTTAGGATAGATATCAAAGAGGATATCGAAGTAGGATTCCCTCTGAGGGAGGGGTTTAGAGGTGGTCCCTCGTTAAAGGAGTCCCTCAACCACAAGAATGCTCCCAAGCTCCCATTCTTTCCCTAAACCCCTTCATGGAAGGTTCAACAGGCTCAGCTTTACTGTCTGCTAACTCACCATCTGAACTATTGAAACCACTGTACAGCCACCTGGACACAGCTCCTCTGCAAACCCAGGCTGGGTAGTTGCATAATGCCTCTTCCCAATGGACTCAAGCAGGCTTTTCCAAGTATATTAGACAGAACTCTGTCATTTCAATTGATAGAAGCACAATTCAAAACAGTCCAGGCAAAAATGGGACTTTATTAGAAATTCACCTTCAGGTATGGTTAGATCCAAGTGCTCCAGCTGTGTAACCCAGGAACTTTTCTTGACCTCTATTGTCTCTGCTTTTCTTTTGCTGGCTTTATTCCCTGGCAGGCTTTCCCCTCAGGAAGGTAAGATGATCCCCAGCAGTTTATAGGCTCACAGTCCACCAGTTTAGTAATCCCAAGGGAAAGAATATACCACTTTCAATAGCTCTAGCCAGAGTCTGAAGCTGGCTCTCATTGGCTTAACGTAGGTCCCACCTCATAAACCAATTGCAGCAGCCAGAGAGAATGGAATGCTCTGATTGGCCAAGCCCAGGTCAAAGTTCCATCCTCTAGCTTGTACACACTGCTAAATTTTAAATGGATAACCAACAAGGACCTACTATATAGCAGGTGGAACTCTGTTCAATGTTATGTGGCAACCTGGACAGGAGAGGGGTTTGGGGGAGAATGGATACATATATATGTATGGCTGAGTCCCTTTGCTGTTCACCCGAAATTAACACCACGTCCTTTGTTAATTGGCTCTACCCCAACACATAATAAAAAAATTAAAAAAAAAAAAAAAAGAAAACCCAAGTCCCATCCTAGGAACCAGAGGGTGAGGTGAAGCTCAGCTAAACCATATAGACTGAGGGAGGCAGAACGGTAGCCTCCCTCAAAAGTGAAGTCTAATATTTTGGGGGGCAGGTGAAACCCCCCCAAAAGTCTCTCAGCTTAAATCTCTGCTTCCTTCTCCTCTGACAGAACGTCCTAGGGAGCAGTCAAAAGAGGGCTCGTACTCTACGATCATCCTGGTCTTAGTAATCCTGTTTGTTGGAATCCTGATTGTGCTCCTGTTCCTGATTTTTCTCTGCTGGTGCAGAAGATCCCGTGAGTCCCCTCTTTTTTACAATAACCCCTGCCTGCCTGCTGTAAATGAACATCACCACAGCCGCCACAATTAAGCACCTACTATGAGCCTACGGCTCTGTACTAAGCCTTCCACGTGGCAAGCTCTCCCTGAACCCTCATGCCAACACCATGCAGTACCCCTGTTCGACAGACAGGGACACTGAGACCAGGGAGTTTTATTCATTGGATCACTGACTCATTTTTACAAAGTGGGAGCAGCTCCTGTAAGTCCTGAAACGCCACAGTAAGGACTTTGGCTTTCAATCCAGGTGACATAGAAGCTCCTGCCAAAGGGATACAGTGTGAAATGACACTTAACCCCCGCACCCTCACTTTCCTTCATCTGCCTTGCTCAGGACTGGCTCCCTGAAAAGAGAGGTTGCCCCAATCCCTGGCTCTAAAAGGTGCCCCAATCCCTGGCTCTAAAAGGTGCCCAGATCCCTGGCTCAAGGGCTTTGCAAGGCTGTTCCCCTACCTGGAGCCCCCTTCCCCATGGCTCCCTCTGGCAAAGTCCTGTGGCTAATTCTGTAATCAAAAGAGCTGCATTTTGCTGAGCACTTTCTCTGTGCCAAGCACTTCCTGTGCAGAGCCCCCTTGAATGCTCACAACCACCCTGTAAAGAGAGTCCCCCTGTGAGCCCATTTCACAGATGAGGAAACATTTGCTCAGAGAGGTGACATTGCCTGCCAGCTGGCACACAGCTGGAAAGTCAAGAGTTGAAGGCAAATCTGTTGGTTACAAAGTTTTATTTGTTCAACCACTAAACAAAAAGGCCTCCTCACATCCCAGTGGGAAGCCCTCTGGGCTCCAGGGAGCCCTCGCTGACTTTTCCCTGAAATGAACCAAGCACCTGCTCTGGGCTTCCCCACCCCGACTCCTTGCCCACTCAGGGGCATCACGGTATGGGGACTTGTCTGTCTCTCCAGTGGACTGGGGATCCCAGGAGCAGAGAGCTAGAGCTGTCAGTCATGGCTGTGTCCCCAGCACCACCTACCACTGGGGTCAGGCACAAAAGAGGCATTTGAGGAAATGTTTGCTGAATGCATCATGTCCAGAGCCAGACTGCCTGTGTCTGAGCCCACAGCCAGTCACCAGGGCAAAAGCCTTACTGTGACTCAGTTTCCTCATCTGTGAAATGGGCGTGTCCGTACCTGTTAATGTAGACCCAGCACTTACCATACCATTTGGCACATTGTAAGCCACACGCTTGGAGAAGGCAATGGCGCCCCACGCCAGTACTCTTGCCTGGAAAATCCCATGGACGGAGGAGCCTGGTGGGCTGCAGTCTATGGGGTCACTAAGAGTCAGACACGACTGAGCGACTTCACTTTGACTTTTCATTTTCATGCATTGGAGAAGGAAATGGCAACCCACTCCAGTGTTCTTGCCTAAAGAATCCCAGGGATGGGGGAGCCTGGTGGGCTGCCGTCTATGGGGTCGCACAGTCGGACATGACTGAAGCGACTTAGCAGCAGCAGCAGTAAGCCACACGCTGGGTATTTTTGTCTGTTTTGTTTACATCTATATCCCCAGCACCCAGAATGCATCTGGCACAAAGTAGACATTTGCTATTTGCTGAATAAATCCCTGTTTTATGGTTAAGGAAACTGAGGCACAGAGAGGTTAAGTCAATTGCCCATGGTCACACAGCTCCTAAAGGACTGGGATTTGAACTCTTCCGTCTGGTTCCAGAGCCCATGCTCAATAAATGTTTATGTATACTTAATAACTGAAGGAATAACTAGATGAAGCCTATACCCCAGCTGTGTTTTTAAATGTAGGAACCATTTTGGGACATGACTCCCCCATGTCAATAGCAGAGCCGGGACTTAAAATTCAAGGGGCCTGGTCACCCACGTGTGTCTTCTTCCCATGCTTTCCAGCATAGTCATTCACTTCTGATCACTTCTCCTGCTGTCTCCTCAGGTCGGAACCAGTACAGTCCCACTGCTAATGGGGTAAGTGTGGTGGTGGAGCTGAGGAGGGGGTGGGGGTCTGCACGAACCCCAGATTAATCTCCGTGGGCTTTCCCAAGAAAGGGCCAGGCATCTCTGTGCACCTGCAGCACTTAACCTGGGAATCTGCATTTTCAGATCTCCCCTTTCCTTCCCATTAGGACCGTACCTGGAGAAGTGCTGCCCTGGCTTCCAGGGCTGGGAAAGGAGCAGGCCTGCAGCTCTCTGCATGCTGGGCTTCGGCAGGAAGACTTTTTTTTGTAAGGGCTTGAAGTTAAAGTTAGGACAGATGAGATGGTTGGCATCATGGACATGAGTTTGAGTAGACTCCAGGACATAGTGAAGGACAGGGAAGCCTGGTGTGCTGCAGTCCGTGGGGTCGCAAAGAGTTGGACACAACTGAGCAACTGATCTAGAGGCTAAAGTTTGTGTATTTCCCTAGGTCAGCTATACAGCCGTTGCCTGCAATTCCCAGGGTCCATCAACAGAGGGCGCCAGGTGACAGCGTGGGGCTCGATGGTGAGACTGGAGCTGGTTGAGGACGTGGATCTTCCAGCTGGACTTCCTCCGAGTCTCCCCCCAAAGACACTGGCCACCCTCCCCCTGCCAGACCTCAAAGATGCCCCCTCTGCCTCACAACACAGTGACCCGAGTGGAGGGCAAGTTCAGGGGTCTGCAAGACCAGCCTCAGAGTGAGTCATTCACTACAAGAACTGTGGAACTCAGGAAAGCTGTTGACTCACGGATATAATTTCCTACACTGCAAAGATGAGATCAAGAGCAACAATGTGAAAAGGCACTCAGGGCAGGGTCCTGCCACAAGCCTCTGGTTGTTCAGTCGCGGTGGAGTCATGTGGACAGCACTTACTTCTCCCGGCAATGACATGTGACCGCACACAGGGTGTTGCCAAGCAGGAAAGCGTGCCTGAGCCTTGGTTTCCAGAGGTGTCAATCGTGTAGACCTGGCTGACTACCCATGCCATGGATCCAGCCAGTCCATTCTGAAGGAGATCAACCCTGGGATTTCTTTGGAAGGAATGATGCTAAAGCTGAAGCTCCAGTACTTTGGCCACCTCATGGGAAGAGTTGACTCATTGGAAAATACCCTGATGCTGGGAGGGATTGGGGGCAGGAGGAGAAGGGGAAGACCGAGGATGAGATGGCTGGATGGCATCACAGACTCATGGACGTGAGTCTGAGTAAACTCTGGGAGATGGTGATGGACAGGGAGGCCTGCCATGCTGCGATTCATGGGGTCACGAAGAGTCGAACATGACTGAGCGACCGAACTGAACTGAACTATGTTAATAATTATAATAAATAAATGTAAAACATATGTTAAAATAAAACTCTTCACAACCCCCTGCAGGTTGGGACACAGTTTCAAGGTCATTAGTCCCCTGTCATCCTCTTACCTGGCAAAACAAGAAAACTGTTCTTTTCTACTTCTCCCAAAACTGTGTCTCTGAGATTTAGTTCGGCAGACGGGTACAGAGGCTGGATTCAGCTTCAGTAGCTTCAAGGGTAAGAAAGAGTTTAGCTATGCCGAGTTTAGCTATGATCCAGGATTCTTACTGGATCAGATATCACCTGGGGGGTGGAAGGGGTGAAGGAAGAAGAACCCAATCAAATATTAAAGGAAGGCAGTTCTGGTTGAATTGATTTAGAAGGATTCTTGCTCAAAATGGACAAGGCCAAGATGAACAACAGAAGTCAAACATCAATCCTAGCTGGGAAAAAGTTCAAGAAAGCTTAAGCTGAGTTCAGTCAATGAGAGGATCTTTGTCAGTATATGAAAATGTAGCAGTGGGGGTGCTTCAGTCTCCTACAGCAGAGAACCCCTCTCGCCCCTCCCACCCCCACCCCAGACTCCCCAGGCTGAGGTTAAAAACAAAGAACTGGATTGTCTAGTTCAACTCCAGGTACTACGTGTGGGTGTTCAGCTCTGCTCCTCTGCTGTTTACTCTGTTTTCCTCCACATACTGGCTCTCATCCTCAGGCTGGTGCCAAGGTGGCTGCTGCATTCCGGCCATCACAACCAAACAACTGTGGGGAGAAGCAGCCCACTCCATTCAGGGAGAGCTTCCCCAGGAGCCTCCCCTCAGCCCTGATTGGCCAGCACTACCCACTGCTCAACCAATCCCTGGCCAGAGAATGGGACCACCTGGGAGTGAGGCAGGAGAGAGATGGGCTCTAGGCTAGGCATTACAATTATCCTCCTGTTTACATTTCCTGGAGAAAGAGGCAGGCAGGCTCTAGGCTAGATATTTACAATAAGCCTCCTGTTTACACTTTGAGTTAGAAATAACAGGAACAGGGTAAATAACTGGACTTTGTCTCCTGTGGACACTTTAAGATAACAGTCACAGCAGGGACAGAGACAGGCTAAATTATGTTTGAGTAAAAGATCAAGAGGTCACACATTTCCCATCCTTGGGGCAAGGGAGACACAGCACAAGTGCAGAAAGAATCCTTGGGGGATTAAAAAGGAGGAGGCACCAAACCATAATAGGCGATGCCAAGGCCTTCCATAGACCTCTGGGATGAAACCCATCTTGGAGAAAGTTGCACATCCTTGTTGGGGAGGGTCCTAGGGCAGGTCAGGTGTGAAAAAAGAAATCAGATAATCGTCCAAAGGTAAACAAAGACCCACCCCACTCCAGTACCCTTGCCTGGAAAATCCTACGGATGGAGGAGCCTGGAAGGCTGCAGTCCATGGGGTCGCTAAGAGTCGGACACGACTGAGCGACTTCACTTTGACTTTTCACTTTCATGCATTGGAGAAGGAAATGGCAACCCATTCCAGTGTTCTTGCCTGGAGAAGCCCAGGGACGGGAGAGCGACTTAGCACACATGCGCAAAGACCCAGAAGAACTGCACTGTATACTGTGATCCTCCTTGTTAGTGGGGGAGCCCATACCCTCTCTCCAGGTGTGCACCTCTGCCTTGCTTCTGTCTTAACTAAACAAACTGTTTCTCTGTGTGCTCTCCCACTTGTACTATGCCTCCAATAATAAACCTTGCACATGTTTTCACAGTTTTTGCCTCCTTAAAACATTCTTGCTTTCAAATGGAAGCGAGAGACAGGGAAATTCTGCTTCTAGCCTCTAGCCCTTTGTGATCTGGTGGCTAGGATTCCTGGTTTTCGCTCAGGTTGCTGCTGCTAAGTCACTTCAGCCGTGTCCGACTCTGTGGGACCCCATAGACGGCAGCCCACCAGGCTCCCCGTCCCTGGGATTCTCCAGGCAAGAACACTGGAGTGGGTTGCCATTTCCTTCTCCAATGCGTGGAAGTGAAAAGTGAAAGTGAAGTTGCTCAGTCGTGTCCGACTCTTAGCGACCCCATGGACTGCAGCCCACCAGGCTCCTCCACCCATGAGATTTTCCAGGTGCCTAGGTTACCCAGGTTCAATTCCCGGGCAGGGAACTAAGATATCGCTTCAAGTCACCACTCACTGCTGCCTCTCTGAGATTAGGAGGCTTGAGCCAGCCAGGATCTGCTTTCTGGGGCTGGTGAAAAGCCAGGATGAAGACTACAGGACGGAGGATGGAACTAACAGCTGGTATTAACAGCGACCAGTTTCCCTGGCAGCTCGGTGCTAAAGAATCCGCCTGCTAGTGCAGGAGATGCAAGTTCGATACCCAGATCAGGAAGATCCCCTGGAAAAGGAAATGGCAACTCACGTGGGCTACGCTCCATGGGGTCACACAAAATTGGACGCAACTGAGCAACTAAACAACGAGAATTAACAGTGATTCTCTCTGGGCAGTTGGAAGCTGGCTGAGTTTTACTCTCTTCCTTTTAAGTTCATTCTGTCTAAATGTTCTAAATAAACCTTGACTTTCCTTTTAGTGGTGGTAAGAGGAATCAAAGTCATTAGGTGAGAGAGAGGCAGGAAGGAAGCAGGGAAGGAGGGAGGAGGGGAAAGGGAGAGAGGAGCTTTAGGAACTGGAAACTCTAGAATAACTGGCTTTGCTTGGCGCCCTGCCTCTCCCTCTCCCAGCTCAGAGAACCTTTGCTCCTGAAGTTTAACAGGGAAAATTCATCAGAATCCCTGTGGCCCCTACACTCCACTTCTGCTGTGCTCCAAATTCCTCCCAGAATGAGGCTGGTCTGGGCAATCTAATTGCAGCCCAAGATTGGGGCAACAACCTTGGAAATAAAGGCTGGGTTTGCAACAATCCCTCTGAGGCAGAGGGACAGAGCAAACCTCAAAACAGCAGCAAAAGATCCTGGAAGAATTCTGGCAGGAACATAACCAGGAACACCACCTCAAGGCCTCCCAGGCTGTAGAGACCGTTTGGGAGGCGAGGATTGAAAACACCTCCAGGGAAACACACTTCCCACGAGCAGGGTCACAAATCTGGGAGGCAGGGCAAGTCCATAGACAAGTTGGATAATAATTACAAATAACGGGCATTTACTGGCCCCTGCCTGCAAAGTCTCCTTACTCCTCCCAACAGCCCCATAAGTAAGGGTGTTTGCACCATCCTCCAGAGGAGGAAACCAAAGTTCCAAGAGGTGAACTCTTGGGCCCGAGATCCCATAACCAAGTGGTGGCAAAGCTAGGCTGAGAGCCAGGCTCAGCCACTCACAGCACGGCAGTCCTGGAGTCTACAGATGGTCAGACATCTGGACCATGCCCACCTTGAGACGGTTCAAAGTCAAGATTTCTTTCCTGTCCCAACCTAAGGACTCTGGGATTTCCCTGATGGTCCAGTGGTTAAGACTCAGTGCTGACAATGCTAGGGGCTCGAGTTCAATACCTGGTCAGGGAACTAAGATCCCACATGCCAAGCAGCGCTGCCAAAAGATTTTAAAAGAAGAAGAAAAAGGAAAAGAAAGAAAAGTGTTCCAACCAGGGGACTCTGGAAGATGCCAGTCTCTGAAGTGTGTCCAACACACACACACACACACACACACATACACTACACACACACACACACACTGCTTCGTGATGCATGGGACCCTGGCTTAGTGTTCTCTCCTCCTACAAGACAAGAAATCTCACCTGGCATCAACCCCGTCAGATCCCTAGGTGTGCGCTGTCCCATAGCAGTTTCTCTGACGATGATGGAAATGTCCTGTAACCATGCTCTCAAGGGTGGTAGCCACTGGCCACATGGGACTGTTGACCACTTGAAAGTGGCTAGATCGAGGAACTAGGTTTTCTAAGGCTTTACATTTCAATTAATTTAAATTTATACTTAGATAGCCTTATGTGGCTATGGTCATCGCACAATCCTGGACCCTCCAGCACCCAGGTCATGCCCAGCAGAGCTCAAAATTGCACTTGGTCCCTCCTGCTTCTCCAGCTTCGCCCCGCAGCACACACCTCCTCCCTGCTCGGCCCTCCCTCCTTCCAGGATTTTGCTGACTCCTCAGGGCACCTCCAGCGCTGTCTCAGCCTCCATGCCTTTTACCTATGCTGTTTACACTGCCTGGTATACCTTCCCCAATCCATCCCACCACATCCCTCCTCCTACTCTAGGTCTCAGCGCAGACATCCCCTCCTCCAGGAAGTCCGCCCTGCCTCTCTGGCTGAGTAAGACATTCCCTCAGGTTCTCCCGGGCCCTGAAGCTCCTCCATCCTAGCACTGATAATCACTCTGTATCATCATTGTCTGGGGACGGGCCTCTCTCTCACACACACACACGCGCGTGCATACACACACACAGAGCTGTGAGCCCCGCTGTGGACCGAGGGCAGAGCAGGAGCCGTCTCAGTCATCACCATGTTCTCAGCATCACTTGGCCCAGGGCTGGGCATAGCGTGCACATGTTGGAATGAACGAACAGAGGGATGTTTTTGAACAACTATGCTAAGAGCTTCAGAGTGAGCCAGGCACAGGTCAGATTCCATCTCCACCTGCTGATCGACTTGCCTCTCTCCTTGAGCCTCAGTTTTCTCATCCCAAGAATTGGAAAGTTATGCATGGTGGATATGGGATGAGGTATTTGGACAAGGTCTTACCTACCTCCTTGCCTGGCCCAGGGGGATTGCTCAATCCGAGGCTGCTGTGACTGTTGTTTTTGCTGTTATAATTACTGCCTTCCTACTGACAGGGAAGAAGAGATGTAAAGGGGTCAAGGGAGGAGTCTTGGGAAACGCTAGGAAGTTCCTCAGTCACCCTGGAAAACTGGTTCAACCAGCTTCTGTGCAGATCATCCTTCATCTGAAGGAGCGCAGGTGAGGCCTTCAGAGCTTATGGAAAAGGGGTGCTAGGCTGGGCCGGCCTCAGCCATGTCTCAGAGGCACCCCAGGATTCCCACCGAGCAGGCTCACTTTGGATGCCAGGGCCGGGCCCCCTCGGTGTCCAGTGGGTGGCCCTTGGCATCTCCATAGGACACCAAGATGGAGATTCCTGCTGAGTCCCAGCACGCCTTCCCCAAGAGCCTCCTGCTCTCAGGTAAGGAGGAAACGTACCCCCAGGGCTGAGGGGAGAAGGGGTTCTTAGCCCAGGGGCTGATTCCTCTTGAAAGAAGAGAAAGTTTGTCAGGGGAAGGGAAATTATGACATTTAGATGGGAGGGTGGGGCAGAAAAATCACAACCTCATCCCCATTTAACCTGTGGAGTTTTCTAGAATGTCAGGGCCACGAAGGCTGGAATTTACTTCTGCTTGATTCCCTGCTGAATTCCCAGGGCTTAGAAATCTAGGGGATTTTATTTTATTTTATTATTGTTTTGGCTGTACCACGCAGCATATGGGATCTTAATTCCCTGACCAGGGGTTAAACCCACACCCCCTGCATTGGGAGTCTTAACTACTGGACTACAGGGAAGTCCATAAGGAATTTTAGACATATCATATATAATTGGTATTGTAGCATGAACAATATATTGGTTAAACAATTATTAGAGAAATTAATAAATTAATTCAGAGAGTCCATGTGTTTGGAGGCAGATCACATACCATCTCCAAGCCGAAAAACTTTCTGAACCAATGGGATGGCAGATCTGTGACATTCATACCTGGGTTCCCACTCTTGCACCCAGAGCAGACACCACTAATCAATCCCAGCGCTGCTGACAATGAGCAGCACTCAGAGCCTGCTCATTTACAATAGGGAGGAGAACACTATAGTCCCTGCCCGACACTTCTGATCCCAGGCCTCCCCTGTAACCCCACAGCCTCCATCCTGGCCCTCTGGGTCCCCCAAGGCTCCTGGGCAGCCCTGCGCATCCAGAAGATTCCGGAGCAGCCTCAAATGAACCAGGACCTTCTCCTGTCTGTCCAGGGCATCCCAAACACCTTCCAGGACTTCAGCTGGTACCTGGGGGAGGAGGCCCATGGCGGCACGATGCTATTCACCACATCCCCAAGCTACTACGACCCCAGAGGGATGGCAGTGCCATGAATCAGCGAGACATCGTTGGCTTCTCCAATGGTTCCATGCTGCTGCGTCACGCCCAGCCCAACGACAGTGGCACCTATCAGGTAGCTGTCACCATCAACCCTTCCTGGACCATGCGGGCCAAGACTGAGGTCCAGGTGGTCGGTGAGTGTTGGGCACTGGGGGAAGAAGTGGGGAGGCTAATGCAACCTGAGCAGCCACCAAGCTCTGTGCAAACATTTGGTCCTCTTGTTCCTTCATGCAATATATATTGGCTGAGCATTTACTCAGTACCAGCCCCGAAGTTGTCATTTAATCCTCTGGTGCATTAACTAAGAATACATCTATTGAATGCTTACTTTGTGCCAGACACTGAGCCGGACCCTGGAGAATGCACCATTCATTTATTCTTCACATGCATGAATGCATGAAATGTGTATTGAGCACCTACTATACGCTAGTCTTGAGGGATCTATGCTCATAAGTCAAGAATTTATTGGGAATTCCCTGGCAGTCCAGTGGTTAGGACTTGGCACTTTCACTGTGGGGACCCAGGGTTGATCCCCGGTCAGGGAACTAAGATCCCACAAGCCTCACAGTACAGTAAAAAAAAAAAAATCTATTGATGAATCTACTCTGAGCGAAACAGAGATATGGTGGCAGACAACAGCAACAGCTAATATTTCCTGGGTACTTGTTATGGATCAAAAACAGTTCTAAACACCTGCCCTAGAACACAACTTCTCAATCTGGGCACTATTAACGTTTTGGACTGGCTATTTCTTCGTAGCAGAGGCTACACGTTCAGTGTACTGACAAGTGTTTAGCACCTTCCCTGGGCTCTAGTCACTAGATGCTAATAGTGCCCTCCCAGTAGTGACAACCAAAGATGTCTTCCGATATTGCCAAACGTCACCCCTGTTTGAGAACCACTGCTGCTGCTGCTAAGTCACTTCAGTCGTGTCCGACTCTGTGTGACCCCATAGACAGCAGCCCATACCTATGTCAATTCATGTGTTTCTTTTCTCAGAACTCCATGAACGATTATATGCCAGTTATATCTCAGTAAAGCAGGGAGTGGAACGACTTAACTTTTCCAAGCAGACTTGGTCACTCACCATCTAGGTCCCCATAGGACTCTGCTCATCCCTTTACCTTCCTGACTGTCATCATGTGTTCTAATTTATCACCTTAAGAACTTGTGGTAATTCCCTGGTGTTCCAGTGGTTACGACTCCTTGCTTCCACTGCAGAGGGCACAGGTTCGATCCATGATTGGGGAACTAAGATTTCACATGTGCATCAGTGCGGCCAAACAAACAGACCACAGAGTAAGAAAAATGGAACATACTCACCCTTTTATTTTTAAATTAATACTTACTGAAGTATAGTTGCTTTACAATGTTGTGTTATGACTGTTTCTATTGTACAGAAAAGTGAATCAGCCATACATACATCCCCTCCCTTTTGAACTTCCTTCCCATTCAACTCACCATTAAGTAGAGTCCCTATGCTATACTAGTAAATGACTTGTTATAGGTAAATGCCAGCTTTACCCATAATAACTCATTTAATCCTCCCTGCAGCTCTGCTACATAGGTAACATTATTAGATCCATTTTACAGTTGAGGAAACTGAGGCACAGAGAGGTTAGACTTGTCCAGTAAAAATAAATAAATAAATAGTGATGTGATCTAGAGTAGGCTTTGCTGAGAAAGTAGGCAAAAGAAGGAAGGGAGTCCTGAAGATTTCTAGGGCAAGAGTTCCTGGTAGAGGGGAAAGCATGTGCAAAGGCCCTGAGATTGGACTAGTTTGGTGTGTTTAAAGTATAGACAGATGGACTCCATAGCTAGAAGACAGTGAGCGAGGTGGGTGTAGGGAGGAGGTGAGGTCTGAGAGGTAGACAGGGGCCAGGTTCATAGATCATGGCAAGACTGACAAGAAGCCACAAGAGGGTTTAAGCAGGAGAGTGATCGGATTCACAGCTTAACCCATTGGTCGGGCACAGGGCAGGTTGAAACCTTGATCCTGAAGGTTTGAGGTAGAGTATCAGGCAGCACACCATCAAGTCAGCAGCAGAGGTGGGACTTGAATGCAGCGCCTCCTGAATTAGACACACAGCTGCCTCTGCAGGAGCTAAGTTCCTCATTCACTCCTCCTTCAGCAAACACCCGCTAAGAGCCACCTCCTCAAGGCCTCCTCTGTGTCTGGCCGGCACTGGGCAGTGCTGGGGACGGAGGTGACCAAGGCAGCCCCGACCTTCCCCTCCTGAGGCTCACAGCCCAGTGCGGGAGACAGATATTAACTTCATAATCACACACACATACAATAGAATCTTATGCACAGTGCAGGTACTGGGAAGGAAAGTGCAGGAATGATGAGATTGTAAAGAGGGGTGTCAGGGAGGTTGCCTGAAAAGGTGATCCTTCAACAAAGTTTGAATGATGATCGACAGTTCTTTTTTTTTTTTTTTCCGCTACTTTTTGTCTTGGTTGCTCTGGGTCTTAGCTGTGGCATGCGCCATGTGGGATCTAGTTCCCTGACCTGGGATTGAACCCAGACCCCCAACATTGGGAGCACAGAGTCTTAGTCACTGGAACCACCAGAAAAGTCCCCTGGAAGTTCTAATTAGAGAAGAAAGGAGCTCTGGAAGGTATATGGGCAGAGGGCTCAGCCTGTGCATAGGGCCTGGGGCAGGAAGCTACAGGGCTCATCAATTAGCTGGCAGGAGGCCAGCCTGGCTGAGATAGGGCAGTGAACAGGGAACATCCTAGGAGGCCAGCACTGCCGGATAAATTTGAGCCAAGGCCAGGGGCTTCCCTGGTGGTTTAGACAGTAAAGAATTTGCCTGCGATGCAGGAAACCTGGGTTCAGTCCCTGGGTTGGGAAGAGCCCCTGGAGAGGAGAATGGCAACCCATTCCAGTATTCTTGCCTGGAGAAGTCCATGGACAGAGAAGCCTGACAGGCTATACAGTTCATGAAGTCGTAAAGAGTCGGACATGACTGAGCAACTAACACTTGGGCTGTAAGGATAGAAGCTCTCTCAACTGACTCAGAGTGGGGGTGTTTTGTAGAACCCCAGAGGTAGCCCCTGGGATGTGGGCTCTATATTAGGCCTGAGTTCACAGCTGCTTCTTCAGAGCCTAGAACAGAGCCAGCCACACTTGCATGAATGAATGGACCAGGCGCCCAGCTTGGAGGGTGGGAAAGGAAGCTTTGAGGGAAAGCAGGTTCTCCCTCCCCCTCCAAGGGGTGCCACCTCTGGTCTCATCTCTGCTCCAGGGCTCCATTCTCCTCTCACAGCAAAGATTCCTACCAAGACACTACACAGGCTTCTTTGCGCATTCTGAGTCTTCTCTTCCAAGATGCAGAGATAGAGAGAAAGGGAGCTGGAGAGACAGACAGACAGAGAATCTGGTTGGCCCTATCTGGCCTGTGGGTCTGCTTCCCCTTGAGTCAAAGGCCCACCCCTTTTCCGAGGAGATGGGATCAAGTACAACAAACCAGAAGGGGAGCTGGGTATGACGGCTGGGAAGATGAGCCAGGACTCAACAGTCACAAGGTAGACTTTATCATTTTGTTCATCATCAATCTCCTACTGCCTAGAGCATGGCTTAGCACACACGAGCAGCTCAGTAAATATTTGCAACCCCATCTCTGATTTATGAAGCACTTAGTACTTGCCGGCACCTCCAACTAAGTGCTTTGCCAACCTCACTTCATTCCATTCCCATAAGAACCTTGCAGGTAGCCCTGGGATGGTCCCCATTTTACAGAAGGGTAAATGGAGGCCCAGAGAGGGCCCCAGAGCATGCCTCTGGGAAGGGGAGGAGCCAAGTGCATAGCTCTGGCTCTCCTGCCATGAGGTTCTTACACACGGACTCCCATGGAAGTGCTGGGAGAAAGCAGAGGAGGTGGGGAATGGCCTTGATTTCAGAGGGCTGAGCACAAGGAGCAGGGAAGCCACACAGTTCAGCCCAGCATAAAAAGAAGAGCAGAGGAAAAGGCAGAGGGAATTAGGGATAGGCTTGGTTGGGAGGGTCCTCATGTTACAGTGGGTGTCCTCACCCCAGACATTTATATTGGAGGGCCCCAAATTCAGCCCCCTAACCTAGGTGGGAATGGAAATGGCTAACAGCACTTCTAGCATCCCAGGTAACTCACACCCTCAATCTCTCTTCATGAGGGAGTTTGGCTGTAACAGAAGCCAACTCTGACTGGCATGTGCAAGAAGGTGTTTTTAGGGTTTTTTTTTTAATATTTATCTTTTAAATTTATTTATTTGGCTGTGCCAGGTCTTAGTTGCGTCACCTTCGATCTAGTTCCAGTACGTGGACTCTAGTTCCCTGATCAGGGATTGAACCCAAGCCCCCTACATTGGGAGCTTAGCATCTTAGCCACTAGACCACCAGGGAAGTCCCCAGAAAGGGGTTTAATAAAGCTTAGCATGTCTAAAAAATAATACATGGCAATTTATTTAAAACTCAGAAATAGACTCACAGACATGAAAAACAAACTTGTGGTTACCAAAGGGGATGAGGAGGGATAAATGAGGAATATGGGATACAGAGCATTGTATATAAAATATATATAAATATATATATAATAGATAAACATTATATAAAAATAGATAAAATAGATAAACAGTAGGGATTTACTGTATAGCATAGGGAACCATTGGAGAAGGAAATGGCCACCCACTCCAGTATTCTTGCCCGGAGAATTCCACGGACAGAGGAGCTTGGTGGGCGACAGTCCATGGGGTCGGACATGACTGAGTGACTAACACTACTACAGGGAACCAGAGTCAGTATCTTGCAACAATTTATAATAAAAGAATCTGAAGCTAAAACTAGCCCAATGTTGTAAACCAACTACAGTTAAATTAAAAAAAAAAACTATAAAAAATAAAATGAAAAAGGTAGAACATGTTCACAGGACCTTCCCGAGGCTAGAAACAAGGAAAAAGGTATAAATAACTTGGTGGAACTGCTCTTACTGGAGTAGCCATTGCCCACATCTGGGCCCCTGGGGCCCAGAACTCCTGCCTGAGGGCCCTTGGAAGGCTGCATGCATTCACGTATTCATTAACGAGCATCTACATCAAGCACCTACTGTATGCCAGGCACTGAGTTTACAGAAGGAAAGTACAAAGATCACTGCTCTTGTGGAGTTTATATGTTGTTCCCCATTTTACAGATGGGAAAACTGAGGCACAATCTGAGTAACTTACCGGCTCCAGCCTCACCATCCCAGGCCCCACGTGGTACCTGCATCTGTGGCTTCACATGGATGCTTCTAACTCAGGGAGCCTGGCTCACATGACAGGTCCCCATGGATAAAGAACCTAAGAAAGTCTCTGGCAGGACTCCCAAGGCATATGATTCACAGAAACACAAGTGAAGGCTCAGGATGTGTAAACCATCCCCACTTTACAGATGACAATACTGGGGCTCAGAGAGGGGAAGTCAGTTTCCTGAAGTCACACAGCTCGCAAGCAACAGCAACTTGGCTCAAAAGTACAGAGTGGGGCCACAGTCCCAGAAACCTAGTCATGAGGGTTTGGGGCCTTTGAGCAACTCTGCCCAGTTTCTTCAAAGTCTTCAGGCCCTTTGATACCCATGGGGATTAATTGTGGAGCCTGACTGCCCCTGACTGACCGTGTACAGTGCATTTCTCACAGGTATCATCTATCCCCTCCCAACCATGGTGTGATGATCCCCATTTTACAGATGGGAAAACTGAGGCACAATCTGAGTAACTTGTCTAGGTCACCCACATAGGGAGAAACAGGTGCTGGACTGGAACCCGGGCTAGTTGGCTCCAGAGTCCATGCTTCTAGTTAGGTCTTAATTCTGCCAGTGTTAACAACTATCATCGTAAACTAACTATATGAAGCCAAGAGTTTAGTCCTGACGCACAATGCAGTTACGGAATTAGACACAAAGCCTGCCCTTGAGGCCCTAGCTGAACCCAAAGCCGCCCATGGCTCAGGGAGTTCTTTCCCACTCAGGCTCAAGTTTGAGCTGCCAATAATGAAATTTAATTTGGTGCAAGCAAGACAGGCTTGAGAGTGGCCAGAGAATGGAGAAGGGAACTTCTACTCTAAAATAAGGTATAAATAACTTGGTGGAACTGCTCTTACTGGAGTAGCCATTGTCCACATCTGGGCCCCTGGGGCCCAGAACTCCTGCCTGAGGGCCCTTGGAAGGCTGCATGCATTCACGTATTCATTCAACGAGCATCTACCTCAAGCACCTACTGTATGCCAGGCACTGAGTTTACAGAAGGAAAGTACAAAGATCACTGCTCTTGTGGAGTTTATATGTTGTTCCCCATTTTACAGATGGGAAAACTGAGGCACAATCTGAGTAACTTACCGGCTCCAGCCTCACCATCACAGGCCCCACGTGGTACCTGCATCTGTGGCTTCACATGGATGCTTCTAACTCAGGGAGCCTGGCTCACATGACAGGTCCCCATGGATAAAGAACCTAAGAAAGTCTCTGGCAGGACTCCCAAGGCATATGATTCACAGAAACACAAGTGAAGGCTCAGGATGTGTAAACCATCCCCACTTTACAGATGACAATACTGGGGCTCAGAGAGGGGAAGTCAGTTTCCTGAAGTCACACAGCTCGCAAGCAACAGCAACTTGGCTCAAAAGTACAGAGTGGGCCACAGTCCCAGAAACCTAGTCATGAGGGTTTGGGGCCTTTGAGCAACTCTGCCCAGTTTCTTCAAAGTCTTCAGGCCCTTTGATACCCATGGGGATTAATTGTGGAGCCTGACTGCCCCTGACTGACCGTGTACAGTGCATTTCTCACAGGTATCATCTATCCCCTCCCAACCATGGTGTGATGATCCCCATTTTACAGATGGGAAAACTGAGGCACAATCTGAGTAACTTGTCTAGGTCACCCACATAGGGAGAAACAGGTGCTGGACTGGAACCCGGGCTAGTTGGCTCCAGAGTCCATGCTTCTAGTTAGGTCTTAATTCTGCCAGTGTTAACAACTATCATCGTAAACTAACTATATGAAGCCAAGAGTTTAGTCCTGACGCACAATGCAGTTACGGAATTAGACACAAAGCCTGCCCTTGAGGCCCTAGCTGAACCCAAAGCCGCCCATGGCTCAGGGAGTTCTTTCCCACTCAGGCTCAAGTTTGAGCTGCCAATAATGAAATTTAATTTGGTGCAAGCAAGACAGGCTTGAGAGTGGCCAGAGAATGGAGAAGGGAACTTCTACTCTAAAAGCCTCTTCCCTCTGAAGGGAGAGGAGTAGGGGGATTTTAAGGGTTAGGAAACAAACAGGTCATCAGGGCTCTAGGAAAGAGGTGGAGATTCCAGGGGCAGCCTTGGGCACATGCAGTCACCCATGCTCCTTTGCACATAGCTCTAAATGAGCCTTTGTTGTTTTAGTCGTTAAGTCACCTCCAACTCTTTTCAACCCCATAAACTGTAGCCCACCAGGCTCCTCTGTCCATGGGGTTTCCCAGGCAAGAATACTGGAGTGGATTGCCATTTCCTTCTCCAGGGGATCTTCCTGACCCAGGGATCGAACCCAAGTTTCCTGCATTGGCAGGCGGATTCTTTACCACTGAGCCACCAAGGAAGCTAATTTTGCCTAGCAGAGTATAAATCCCCTCTTTGGGCAGAGATCTAATGAAATAAAGTCTCAGCTGCACAGGCGCACTCCTGGGGTCATGTCAGAGCCAGCTTTGGGGCGATCGACCACTCTATATCTCTTAGCGCACAGCTGCAAAGCATCACTGGAAGATATCAAGTGCTTTGAAACAAACACGGAAACAAATCAGAGCAAGTGTTCTTCAGCTCTCAGGGCCTGGTATGAAAACACAGAGATAAACGAGTCGAGGAAAGTCGGCCTTCTTGGATCTAGCCAGTTCAGTCTGGTCTTGTCTCGAGTCTTTGCGGCATCCTGTTGATAAAACATAACTAACCTGTGTGGTTTAAAAAAGAAAACACAGTTTCTGTACCTGGGACCTGGACCGCATAGACTGCATAGCACGGGTGTCAATATGACCTTTAGTGAAATGGCCAAAACTTTCAGAGGCTTTGTTCTTGTGTCTGTAAAACGGGGACAGCGACATCGCCCCCAACAAGGGTCCTCTAGATCCCCAGCGTTTTTGGCACCAAGAATGGGTTTCGTAAAAGACAATTTTTCCGTGGCGGGTGGGGTGGGGTGAGTAGTTTGGGGATGATTCAAACGCATTACTATTATTATGCACTTTATTTCTGTTTATTATTACATCAGCTCCACCTCAGACCATCAGGCATTAGATCCCAGAGTTTGGAGACCCCCCTGCTTTAGAGGACTGCCTGGGCAAGTTCATGTGAAGCTGCTACTTTTGAAGCTGTGGAAATAAAGGATAACCAAAAGAGGAAAACAAAGGCTATTAATTCAGAGCTTGTGCGTAGCACGGGAGTCATCCACTATCCCTTGCATTTTGGCAGAGACTCAAAGGCAGGCAGAAAAGCCTTGGAATGGAAAACAGAAAGGGCTACAGGTGTGTCCTTGTGGGAGGCTCTTGGCACAGAAAAGCCCGGCAGCCTAGGTGATTGGTTATGGTGCGTGTTTGGCTTTCTCTGGCTGGCCCTGAGTTAGAAAAAAAGGGACAAAAATTAGGGAGGCTGTTAGTTGTTAATCAAGTCCTGGCACTGATTGTTATAGAAGTTATTATTCAGCTTCCTGCATTGTCACTAGAGATAGAAATCTGGCTTCCTGTAAGTATGACTTTAGCTGGCTTCCTGGGCTGTTTGTAAGAGGGTTGGTTTCCCAGGCAGTTCACGGCACCTTGTGAGTCAGGATTCTGTTTTCACAGCTGGTCTGACAGTTGTCAGTTTGCACAGTAGTCTCTCAAAGCACTTTTTCAATGTGATTCTATCTAATCAAAGATCAACATGGAGGGACTTCCCTGGTGGTGCAATGGTTAAGAATCCACCTGCTAACATGGGCCACAGGTTTGATCTCTGGTCCGGGAAGATCCACATGCCGTGGGGCAGGTACGCCTATATGCTGCAAGTATTGAACCCACGCTCTAGAGCCTGAGAACCACAGCTGCTGAAGTCCATGTGCCCTAGAGCCTGTACTCAGCAACACGGGAAGCCACTGCAATGAAAAGCCCTCTCACAGCAATGAAGGGCAGACCCCGCTCCACAACTAGAGAAAGCTCCCATGCAGCAACAAAGACCCAGTGCAGCCAGAAATAAAATTAAAAACAAAAGGATCAACATGGATAAATCTACTCCATGGAAGACCCAGATTTTTTTGTTAGTAGAACTGAGAATAGATAGTCCCAGAGACCAGTGAAGAGAAAAGCCGAAAGAAAAGAAGTTTCAGCCCCTGGAAGGAGAAACAGCATGTGAGGCTCGGTTCCAGCTACTTCTTGCTGTGGGACAAACTCAGTGGTATAAAACCACAACCATTTTATTATGTTCATGATTTCTGGGATCAAGAATACGGAGAGCTTCGTGATATCCAGCCTCAGATGAAAGGCTTCAAAAAGGCTGAGCTTGGCTCAAATGCCGGAAGCTGAAAGCACCCAGAGGTGTCTTCACGCACTTGCTGTCAGCTGGGAGCTCAGCTGGGGCTATCAATACGATCATTGATCCTATTGATCAATGTGTCCTCACCAGTGTGATGTCACGTGTCCTCACCAGCGTGACTGCTTGGGCTTCCTCACAACATGGTAGCCGGTTCTGGGTTCATGATGGGAAAGCATGGAAAGAGCAAGTGTTCTGGAAGACCACAGCAGAAATTCCGTGGCTTCTTCTGACCTAGCCTTGGAAGTCACACACCTTGATCTATACCGTATTCTTCTGATTAAAAGTGAATCACTAAGGTTGGCCCACATTCAAGGGAGGGAGATTAGACCTTCTGCTAGATAGGAGAATGGCAAAGTCATATTGAAGAAGGGTGTTCAGTTGCAATCAACTTTGGAAAATACAGTGATTCACAGGCTGGCTCTTCACAAGCTCACCGACTATAATAAAAGGCAGAAAAACTTCTTGGTGGTCCAGTGGTTGAGAATCTGCCGGCAAGGCAGAGGATACCATTTGGATCCCTGGCCCAAGAAGTGTTCACATGCCTCAGAGCAACCAAGCCTGCATACCACAGCTACTGAAGCCCTCGCACCGGACAGCCCTGGATGCAGGATACAACGAAGACCCAGCATGGCCAAAAATAATAAAAATTTAAAAATACATAATGTGTTTTTTTAAATACATAATGTTTTTAAAAAATAATAAAATAAAAGGCAGAAAAGATAGCAAAAAATAAATAAAATTTTAAAATAAATAATATTTTTTTAAATAATAAAATAAAAGGCAGAAAATATAAACAAGCTGTGAAAATCATGTGAATCAGGGAAGTTTTCTGCTACAGCAACAGAAACTGCTTCTGGCTGATTAAAACAGAAAAGGAACAAATTCAAGGATCCTAGATAACTCAGAGAGTCTCCAGAATGGCAGGGAGCCAGGCTTGGAACGTGTTGTATGTTGAATTGCATGCTCAGTTGCTTCAGTTGTGCCCAACTCTTGGCAACCCTGTGGACTGTAGCCCACCAGGCTCTTCTGTCCATGGGATTCTCCAGGCAAGAATCCTGGAGTGGGTGCCATGCCCTCCTCCAGGGGATCTTCCTGACCCAGGGATCAAACTTGTGTCTCTTATGTCTGCTGAACTGGAAAGTGGATTCTAAACCCCAGGCTTAGCTACCAAGAAGGACTGGGATGAAACAGATGTCCAGATTGAGATTAATGGCTGGAGGTCCTCTTGGAAGGGGCAAGAGTCAGGTAAGGCTTGGTCCCAGATCTGGCTGGTTGAGTTGGAGAATCCTATGAGTCCTTTATGTTCCTGACAAAACACAGTCCAGAACTTCATCCTTTTCCTGGAAGGATGGAGGGGTCATCAGCTGAGGCAAGAAAAAGCCGTCACTGGAGCAAGGGTGGGGCAGTGTGTCACGAGGTAGGTGTGGGATGTGCTGAGGTTGGAAGGAAATCCTAGAGAAGCAGAGATTTTGAGGTGGGGAGACCAAGATGTTCCATCTGGGACATGTTGACTTTTCCATGCAGCAGAATCAGCCAGACAGTTGGATGCTCAGATCTGAAATACAGGAGAAAGCTCTGAGCTGGGAAGATGAAATCACACATCAGTGGTCTATGGACTGTCACTGATACAGTGGGGAGGGTGGTAGGGCGGCCTTCCAAAGAATCACATGGCCCTCTCTCTCTCTCTCCCCAGAAAAGCCTAAGGAGCTGCCCGTTACCAACCTGCCTGTGAGTGCTGGGATTGTGGCTGCTATCGTCATTGGATCTCTTGCCACTGGATGTATCTTCGTCGGCAGCATTGCCTATCTCATGGTGACAAGAGGCTGGAGGGCTCAGAACCACAGGTACAGGAGCCCCAGCCCTCTCTCCTTCCTGTCAGTCTGCTCTCCCTCCCCTCTTGGATCCCCTTGATTCTTCTTCCCTAAGTCACATCATCCAACTCATACACAATCTCATCCATCCTGGAACCCCTGAGGTGGAGGGGATCTTCCTACCTTATATCAGACAGAATTCTGCATTGCAAGGGACAGAGACCTCACCTTTATACTGGCTTACCAAGTAATAAGAAATGTTCTTGTCCTATATAAGTGAGCTTCAGGTATGGCTGGATCCGGGGGCTCAATTCTATCAAGAAACTCTGATAGAATGTAGACCTCTCAACTCTCCTTTTCTCTATGGTGGCTCCATTTCCAGGAAGGTTCTCCCCTTAAGGTGTGACAAGATAGCTCTCAGGGGCTCTAGGCTTATATTCCAGCTCAGCCACCCAAGAGGAAAAATAGTACCTTTTTCCTGATAGTTCCATCAAAAACCCCAGAGCTGCCTCTCACCAGCTTAACTAAATCACATGTCCTTACATGAAACAATCACCATGGCCAGGTCTTAGAAAGCAAAGTTGAGCTACTTCTATAACCCTGGAGACAGAGAGATAAACCTGGTTCCACATGATGAAATGGATTGAGAGTGGGGAAGGTTCCTCAAAAGAAAACCAGATGTAATTGCCAGAGATGGGAGTGGATGGTGGGCAGGCAAAGGCATCAGATGGTGCTTACCTCTGAGGGGTTGGGTAGGCAGGAAGGAAGGAGAGTCAAAGACACAGAGAGAAGGGGGAGGAGGCCTGTTTTCCCAGGGAACAGTGTATTCATGAAAAATTCCTTTCTCATGAGATCAGCCTCTTCAGAACTTTGTCTCCTACCTTGATTCTGAGCTAAAATGTCTAATTTCACTTTCACTCAGTAACCCCTAGAAAATGAAAGCAGTAATTCTGTCTCCTCTCTCAACTCTTCCTTATGTGTTATAGTTTCCTGACCTTCAAGATTCTGTTTTCCCTGAATATGTTCTAATTTAGGGGTGGAAAACAGCTTTCACCTCCCAGCCCAATTCCGATCAGTAAATTAACCTACACATATTTGTTGAGGGCCTGCTATGGGCCAGGTACTAGGCACTAGACAGCTTGACGGAAAAGAATGTGGGGAGTCCCATCTAAGTTAGTGAGAAAAGGTGCTGCAATCGATTAACAATGTCTGCCACAGTCATATCAAAGGCAGTGGAGGCACATAAGCCATACCTGCTAGACATCCTTGTCATCTCAAAGGTGATAGAAAAAGAGGTGATGGGGGACGTCACTGGTGCTCAGGTGGTTAAGAATCCACCTTGCAATGCAGAGGCTGAGGGGTCAATCCATGGTCGGGGAACTAAGATCCCACACGCGAGGGGCAACTAAGCCTGTGTCCTGCAACTAGAGAAGCCCGCGTGCCCCAACTAAGGCCGGATGCAGCCAAAACAAATAAGTAAGTAAAAGGGAGCTGCAGTCCATGGAGTCATGGAGAGGACACGACTGGGCAAACACACACACACACACACACACACACACACACACACTGTAGTTTGCCATAGCCTTAGAGACTAGAAGTCAGTTACCAAATGGCACAGAACTGGCCCGTGAATGGCAAATTCTCAAGATAGTGAACCTTACCTGCCTACTTTGTAAGCTCCAGAACCAAAGCTAGACACCGTATATCCTGACCCTCTGACCAGCTTCCCTCCCACAGGGCCAGTGATTCTAGGTAAGTTTGAAACATTTCAAATCTAAAACATTTTTAACCTTTTGATGACATTTTTAAAGTTATGATATTTTAAAGGCGTTGAATCAGATGGGGAAAATAATTCCTTTCTCTTCTCTTTTTGCATGATTCTGAGCATGGCAAATGAACATCTTGCTCAGGTTTTTTAACGCCTTTCTAATGCTTGCTAGCTTCTATGAAGAGAAAATCAGCAACATGTGGAGCTACAAATCTAAACCATTGTTTGACTTTTCCTTTCTCACTTTCTATACTTACGTCCAGCTGTATGGAGTTTTATTTTCATTCACAATGTAACAGCTTCCAACTGGTCTCCCTGCTGCCACTCCCATACCCACAGTCTGTCTCCCATTCTCCTAATTAGCAGCCAGAGAGTCTGTTAAAATTGGTCAGGGACACCCCTGGTGGTTCAGTGGTTAAGAATCAGCCTTGGTATGTAAGAGACATGGGTTTGACCCCTCGCCTGGGAACTAAGACCCCACAGGCAACTAAGCCCAGGTGCTGTAGCTACTCAGCCAGCAAAGATCCCACATGCAGTGAAGATTCCCCCGGGCTGCAACTAAGACTCGACAGAGCCAGATAAAGAAAGAGATCAGCCAGCTCTGGTCCTGGAGTCAAGGCCCAAGTCCACACCGTGGCCACAAGACCCAGCTCAACCTGCCACGCACCCTCTCGCCTCCCTGACCTCACTTCTTGCCACTCTGCCTCACTCTCTCTGCCCCAGCCACACTCCCCTCCTTACTGTTCCTTTGGTGCCCCAGCTCCTGCCTCAGGACCTTTGCACAGACTGTCTCTCTGCTTGGAACTTTCTTCTCTTGATTTCTGCACACCTGGTCCCCCTGGCTACTTCAAGCCTTTGCTCAGTTGTCACCTTCTCGATGAGGCACCCCAAGCCACCCTGCCTGAAACTGCACACACACACACATATATACCACCCTCTGCCCCCTGCAGTCTTCATTTTCCTTCATCCCACTTTTCTTTCCTTGTTATTCAATGTCCCATCATTTATTCGAATCCTCTTCCTCTCTCCTCACTATGGTGTCTGCTCCAGGAGACCAGGGGTCTTTGTCAGTCTTGTTCCCAGCTGTGTCCCCAGTGACTTCAACAGTGCCCAGCCCGTGGTCAGTGTTTCTATAAATATTTGTTTAGTGAATTAATGAATTCGTGGTAGGGAGGTCACGTAATTTTTAAATAAGGGGATTCAAAAGAGCCAATTTAAAGATTAATATTAAGGAAATCATGAAACAGGTAGGTGGAGCCGAATTGTTCAGGTGGTCTGTGTAACTCACGAGGTTAGGGATGCCCTGTGTAAGGTGGCAGCAGGGGAAACCCGAGGAACGACTGTTTGCCTGGGGATTATGGGTGAAGAAGCTGGGATGGGGCAGGACTCGTCCTGGGTCGTTTTGAAGCAGGGATCCTCTTTCTCTCTCTAGGGCCTGATGGGTTTTCCAGCTTCTCTGAGTCTCTGTCCAGCCACCTGAGCATCTTTCAATTCTAATCTCCTTTCCTCCATGTGCCCCCAGGATAACAGCCACAGAGAAACCAGAGCTGGGCCCCAGTCATCGTGCTGGTAAGTCAGAGGCCCCCGTCTCGCAACCCGGCTCTCCTCAGGGCCCACTCCTCCTCTGCCTCTCAGCCAAAAACCCCCTTTAGGGTCCCCAGTTTGAGGCCTCCCGATCATTTCCCCCACCCAGACCTTGCTGGGACTCCCCAGATTCAGCCCACAGAGTCTGAGCACATTAGGGCTTGCCTCGAACCTGTTTCTCCTCCTTTTCTCAACGTCGAGTACTCCCGTCCTCTGTCACCACGACACTGTGGCTCCCGTCCTCCAATGGGTCACAACCCAAGCCAAGCTCCATCTTCTGGATCTCCCAACCCAGTTCCCCACTGTCCTCCCAGCTCCCACACTCGCCTCCACCCCATTTCTGAGCAGAGTCCTTCTACGTCTCTGACCCTGTCTCTCCTCTGCTCAAAAACCCTCTATGGCTCCCTAGTACCTTTAGGACAAAGTTCAGATTCCTTAACATGATTCTCAAGGCCCCTCATTAACTGGTCCCCTCTGTCTTTCTTGGCTTCATCTCTCACAAGTAACATTTCCATCCCCAAAACAATACAAAGAAATATATATATAATATATAGGGGTCGCCAAAAAGTTCATTCAGATTTTTCCATAAGATATTATGGAAAAACCCAAACAAACTTTATGACCAAATATAATCCAGACAGATGAAACATGGTTCCTCAAACACCAGCATTCTCACAGCCAGCCCTCCGCACACCCGCTCTCTTGCCTTTGCATGGCTCTCACTTCTCTTGCTATTCTCAGAGGTCCCCTCCTCCAGGAAGTCCTCCCTGACCCCTCTCCAGGAGCCCTATGGGCTCGCCCACTCCAGCTCTGCACACTCTGGGTCATCCCTGACTGGGGACAGGTTTGTCTCCCCCCACTGAAGCATGAGCCCCAGGAAGGCAGGGCAAGACCAGCCCTGCCTCAGTCACTACTGTATCCCCAGCATAAGGCTGGGCAAGAAGAGGGCTTAACACAAACGTTAGCTGCAGTAGCTGCAACGGACCTGTGGGCCACCTGTCAGCCAGCTCCCCCTCTTGTCCTCTGCTTCAGGTGATGACAGCATCTATGAAGCAATACCATCGCCAGTCCTCCTGGTGTCCCCTTGTGACACGGGGCCCTTGAACACTGCCACGGTGAGCCCCCTCCCCTCTCCCCTAAAGCCTACTTTTGACCTGTTGCCTCCCTTCCGAGTGTGCTGGGGCGCCCTAGGGTGCCTTGTCACACAGTTTGGGAACTGCTGTTCCCTATCTAGGCCACTCCCAATTTTTAAATATAAGCAAAAGAAACTAAAAGGAAACAGCACAAGACAAAGACAGTTTGTCTCTGGGCGTGGAGGCTGCTGGGTGGGCTTTATCTGCTTCTTAGAAGTGTAGCAACTTAGGATTCTTATAAGAGGATTTTCTCCACTGGGCAAATAGTTCCTTTACAGTCAGGTGGAAAGGGTTGCTTAAAGTAAGAAATAAGAGAGACTGGGAACTCCCTGGCGGTCCTGTGCTCAAGACTGTGCACTTTCACTGCCGAGGGTGCGGGTCCAGTCGTTAATTAGGGAACTAAGGTCTCACAAGCCTCATGGTGCAATCAGAAAAAAAAAAAAGAAAGAAGAAGGTGGAGGAGAAGGAAAAGGGACTTAAACAGTTAAGACTGAAAGCTTAGACCCACATGTGTCCACGGGGAGGCTGAGCATCATCTGGGTGATGGTCAGGTCAGGTGAGCATTGGCTGCACCTCCCATGCACCCATTTCTCAGAGGAGAACACTGAGTACAGGGAGGTTAACTCCTTTCACTTAGAGGCCTCAGAGTCAGGGAGGGGCAATGGGGACCCGGAGTCCAGGTCTGTCCCAAGACCACAGGGCAAAGGTGGGGGAGTGTTGGGGTGCCGCGGGCCTGGCTCACCTCTGTTCTTCCCTTGCAGCCGCCAGACCTGCCTCTGCCCCCGCCCCCACCGCCCCCACTGCGGGAGCCTGAGAACCACCCCTACCAGGTACGGAGCTGGGGGAGGCGGGAGGGGCCAGGACCACCAGGCTCGGTGGGCGGGGCTTCCTCTCCGACCCGCCCCCGACTCCCGAGCTCCCGGGAAGGAAGTGCGTAGCCCCCTCGCTGAGACTTCCCGGCAAGTCATTTCCCGACTCCGGGGCGAGGGGCGAGGGGCGGAGGAGGGGCGAGTAGTTTCTTCCTTCCTCAAAGGATGCCAATGCAGTGAACTTACACAGGAAGAAATGAAGCCCAGAGAGGGGAAGGGCCTTGCCCAGGGTCACACAGCGAGTCAGGGCCCAACCGCAGGGCCCCCCGTCCCCCGTTCCTGGGCCTGGGTCTCAGCCAGTCCTGTCTCTTAT
>SJXQ01004794.1:89616-205731 GCA_006408695.1 Aepyceros melampus
TGTGACCTTGTGTCTCTCCCTCTTTTTTTCTGTACTCTGCACAGAACTTTGTTTCTCTGTCTCTCTCACTCTCTCCTTGTTCCTCCTTTTTTGTGTCTCTGTCTCCCCCTGGCTTTCACCCCTAAACCACAGCAACCCCTCTGTCTCCTTCCTTCCCCTTCCCCTCAGGATCTGCTGAACCCTGACCCTGCCCCGTACTGCCAGCTGGTGCCCGCGCCCTGAAGGGGTCCCAGGTGAGGCCAGCCAGGGAAAGAAGACGCCTCAGACTTCCCCTCCGGGCCTTGAACCCGCAGAAAAGCCTCCGCAGAGACACAGCACGACCAGGACCCCGGAGCTGCCAGGTTGACAGGATGGACGCGGCCGGCCGTGGCTTAGGCAGCATCCAGCAGGACGGTGAAGGGCCTAGCTCCTCACTCCACAGCTGAGTGAACAGCGCGCCCTGAGGTCTGGCCCTCTAGCAACCTGGCCTGGGCCCATGCCTGGGGAAAGCAGGCTCTTGCTACCCACCGCTGCACTCCAAAGCCCCCCAGAGGGTGGTCTCAGGCCTGCTTCCAGCCAGACTGCACAAGCCCCTGCTTGGCCAGGCTCTCTCATCTCAACCCACAGCGCCCCGCCCAGCTCTGTTGACCTCCCTGGAAGCCCCTTCCCCTGGGCTCCCCGCCACACGTGCCCCAGAGCACAAGGCCCATGATCACAAGGACCTCACGAACCTGTGGCCCCAGAGGACAGTCCAGGCCAGTTTCCACCGCTGCTGAGGCCCCTTCCCTGTCCAGGCAGATCCAGCCCCTCTTAAAATTCAGTTTCTCAGAACCTGTGGCCAACTTCTGCCTGTTTCCTACCACACCCCCAGTTCGGGGCAGCCACTTTCTCCTCTACCCCCACTCAACCCTGTCCTCAATGTGGGTTCCATCTCTTGCCCTCTAATTTATTCATTCATTCAGCAATAAATAAACTGTGTGCCCTGCATGGTTCAAAACAAACATCTCTGCTCTCCTGGAGGGTCACTCTGGCAACAGAGAGTCAGAAACAAATAACATATGTGGTGTGTTGGTGGGAGGCATAAAGAGAGAAGGAGGGCAAGAGTGTTGGGGGACTGTGTGTGTATGTGTGCGCGCGCACACGCGCTCAGTCACTCAGTCGTGTCCACCTGTTTAGCAGCCCCGTGGACTGTAAACCACCAGCATCCTTTGTCCACTTGATTTTCCAGGCAAGAATACTGGAGTGGGTTGCCATTTCCTCTTCTGGGGATCTTCCCACCCCAGCGATTCTTTACCACTGAGCCACCTGTGATGTGTTGGGGTGGGAGGGATGAGTGAGAGTGTTTGGGGATTGAGGTTTTAAACAAAAAGGGCAGAGGAGGCTTAGCTGAGAAGGTAGCAATGGACAAAGACCTAAAGGAGGAGAGGGAGGGAGCCCTGAGGGGATCTAGAAGGAAAGCATTCCAGGCAGTAGGAATAGCGAGTGCAAAGGCCCTGAGGTAGGAGTCTGCCTGGTGAGTTCCAGGAGCAGCAAGGAGGCCAGCATGGCAGAAGCAGAATAAAGAAGGGGGAAAGGGTGGGAGGTAAGGTTAGGGAGATGGGCAGGGGAAGACCATACAGGGCAGACCAAGCCTGCGAAGACTGGCTTTTCCTCTGAGAGCCGAAAAACAAAGACGGTGTGGTAGGTGGAAGAATGACCCTTGCATTACTTAGGGATTCTGTTACACCAAGCTCCCTGTAAATCCTAATTGAAACAACCCCCACATCCATGATGGCAGCACTTTCAAGAGTAAGTTCTCTGAGGCTGACTGCATGCCTTCTAGCTCCCTTGGTACCAGCTTTGTTCTACAATAAATTATGTTCCCCACCAAATTCATGTTGAAGCCCTAATCCCCCATGTGACTCTTTTTGGAGTAGGACCTTTAAAGAGATGATTAAGACTCTTGAGAGTCCCTTGGACTGCAAGGAGACCAAACCAGTCAATCCTAAAGGAAATCAGTCCTGAATATTCATTGGAAGGACTAATGCTGAAGCTGAAGCTCCAATACTTTGGCCACCTCATGCGAGAACTAACTCATTGGGAAAGATCTTGATGCTGGGAAAGATTGAAGGCTGGAGGAAAAAGGGACGACAGAGAATGAGATGGTTGGATGGCATCACCAACTCGATGGCCTTGAGTTTGAGCAAACTCCAGGAGTTGGTGACGAACAGGGAAGCCTGACGTGGTGCATTCCATGGGGTCTCAAAGAGTCGGACACAATTGAGCTACTGAACTGAACTGAAAGTTTAAATGAGGTCAAGGGGTAGGGCTGTAATCCAGTACAATTAGTGTCCCTACAAGAAGAGGAAGAGAGAATTCCCTGGTGGTCCAGGGGTTAGGACACCTTACTCTCATTGTGAAAGGCCTAGGTTCAATCCCTGGTTGGGGAACTAGATCCCACAAGCTGTGCAGTGCAGCCAGAAGTAAATAAATAAAAATTTAAGGTAAAAATACCATTAAAAGAAGAGGAGGAGACCCTAGGGATGCACAAGCATGGGGAAAAATGTGAAATCATAATGAAGCCGTCACTTGCAAGCCAAAGAAGGGAGCCTCAGAAGAAGCCAAGTCTGCTGACACCTTGATCTTGGACTTCCAGTCTCCAGAACTGTGAGAAAATAACTGTTGTTGAAGCCATCAGGTCTGTGCTATTTTGTCAGGGCCATTCTAGCAGAGTAATATGGGTTCGTACTACAGCCTAGGAAACGGGCACCATTCCTTCTTCCTCCACCACAATGAAGCCAGATTTAAACATAATGATAACTGGACTTCCCTGGTGGTCCAGTGGTTAAGAATCCGCCTGCCAACGCATGGGACACAGGTTTCATCTCTGATGGGGGAAGATTCCCCTTGTCGAGGGATGCCTAAGCTGCAACTGCTGACTAGACCATGCCTCTCCCTATTTGAACTTAAGTTCTCAGAACAGCTCCGGGAGGCTGGGACTATTATATTCCCATTTTGTTGATGGAGAGGTGGAGTGACTGCCTCAAGGTCACGCATCAAGCATAAGGAAAGACCAGTGATGCATCAGGATGGGCTGGGTTATGCTGCGTAACAAGCAACCCTACACGTTCCATGGCTTAGAACGTCAAAAGGTCCATCTCTCTCCTTTTTTTAACATTATTTATTATTTGGCTGCACCAGGTCTTTCTTTCAGCACGTGGGGGTTTTGATCTTCACTGTGCCATGCAGGATCTTTAGTTGCAGCATGTGGGCTTGAGTTCCCCGACCAGGGCTCAAACCCGGGCCCCCTGCCTTGAGAGTGCAGAGTCTTAGCCACTGAGCCACCAAGGAAGCCCATACCCAGAATACGTGCATACGTGCATGCATTCTAAGTCACTTCAGTTGGGACCAGCTCTTTGCATCCCTTGAACTGTAGCCTGCCGGGCTCCTCTGTCCATGGGATTCTCCAGGCAAGAATATTGGAGTGGGTTGCCCTGCCCTCCTCCAAGAGATCTTCCCAACCCAGGAATCAAACCCTTGTCTCCTGTGGCTCCTGCATTGGCAGGCGGATTCTCTTACTGCTGAGCCTCCAGAGAAATCATCATAAAGGGCTCAAACCCGGGCCCCCTGCCTTGAGAGTGCAGAGTCTTAGCCACTGAGCCACCAAGGAAGCCCATACCCAGAATACGTGCATACGTGCATGCATTCTAAGTCACTTCAGTTGGGACCAGCTCTTTGCATCCCTTGAACTGTAGCCTGCCGGGCTCCTCTGTCCATGGGATTCTCCAGGCAAGAATATTGGAGTGGGTTGCCCTGCCCTCCTCCAAGAGATCTTCCCAACCCAGGAATCAAACCCTTGTCTCCTGTGGCTCCTGCATTGGCAGGCGGATTCTCTTACTGCTGAGCCTCCAGAGAAATCATCATACCCAGAACATGGAGAATCAAAGTATATGTGAATAGCTCCGTCAATACACCTTCAGGATTCATGTCAGAGCCCACGCTCTCACCCACTATGCTTTCTAGAGAGAAATTCTCTGGCGGGTCTGTCTTCCCCCATCTATTCATTCAGTGACCCGTACATTCATTCAGCAAGTGCTAGACCAGGGTGGAGGGGGTGGCTGGGGAAAAAGTGCACAGAGCTGAAAGATATTTAGAATGAAATATTGATATTATATAATTTTATCCCGGATTAGATGAGGCAGATGAAGGAGAAGGGTGGTGTCAACAATGTGTCCATTCATCTATTCAACAAACATTAATTGATCACCTGCTGTGTGCAGCCGTTCTAGGCTCTGAGGAGACACCTGTGAATAACACATACAGAGATCCCTGCCGTCAGAGAGCTGACAGCAAGCAGCACTGAAGGAAATGTCTGAGGGGGATGAGGGAGAGGGGCTATGAGGGAGAAGGAAACAGGCACCGAGGAAGCCAGGGTACCAGAGTGCCCAGGTGCCTGGCTTGCCACTGAGGGGTAGGGGACAGTGGTGCCATCCAAGCTGTAAGAGGGCAAGGTTTACAAGAAATGAAGACGTACATCCCCTCAGAAATGAGTTCACAAATGTTCATAGTAGTGTTATTCATAACAGCTGCAAATTAAAACAACCCAACTGGCTATCAGCAGATGAATGGATAAGCATAATGTGATCTACCTGTAGAGGAATGAAATAGGAGCTTCCCTGGTGGCTCAGTGGTAAAGAATCTGCCTGCCAATGCGGGAGACACAGGTTCGGTCCCTGGTCCGGGAAAATCCCACACACCGAGGAGTAACTAAGCCCGTGCGCCACAACTACTGAAGCCCATGCTCTGCAACAAGAGAAGCCACCACAGTGAGAAGGCTGAGCACTGCAACTAGAGAGTAGCCCCTCCTCGCTGCAACTAGACGCAAGCCTGTGCAGCAACGAGAAAGACCAGCAAAACCACAAATAAGTAAATACATGGAATGAAATACTGATCCACACTACAACTGGAGGAAACTTGAGAACACTATGCTAAGTGAAAGAAGCCAGACACCAAAGACCACCCACTGTATGGCTGCTGCTGCTGCTGCTAAGTCCCTTCAGTCGTGTCTGACTCTTTGCGACCCCATAGACAGCAGCCCACCAGGCTCCGCCGTCCCTGGGATTCTCCAGGCAAAAATACTGGAGTGGGTTGCCATCTCCTTCTCCAGTGCATGAAAGTGAAAAGTGAAAGTGAAGTCGCTCAGTCGTGTCCAACTCCCAGTGACCCCATGGACTACAGCCTACCAGGCTCCTCCATCCATGGGCATGCGAATGAAATATCCAGAATAGGCACATCCAGAGAGACAGAAAACAGATTGGTATTGGGCAGGGGACTGGGCGGGAGAGAGAATGGGGAATGACTGCTAATGGAGACAGGGTTTCTTTTGGGGAGTGATGGAAATGTTCTAAGGTTGAGTGTGGTGATGGTTGTACAACTCTAGGAACAGCCTTAATACTTGGTACGCATGTTGCATCTCAATAACACATTTTTATTTTTTTATTATTTTATTTTTTTAAAATACAGATTTATTTATTTATTTATTTGGAGGCTAATTACTTTACAATATTGTATTAGTTTTGTCATACATCAACATGAATCTGCCACGGGTGTACACGTGTTCCTCATCCTGAACTCCTCTCCCACCTCCCTCCCCATACCATCCTACAGACAATCATCATTGTTAGTTTCTTGTTTAGTTTTGTTTCTTTTCCAGGGTTCTTATGCATTTACTAGTAAGTACAAATATAAACTCTTATCTGGCTCCCAGCTTCCACAAAAAGTTAGCACGCTATACACACTATTTTCCCAACTTCTAATTTTTCCTTCTTAATTGTCTTGGAGATTATTGTTTTAAATTTCTACACAATACTCTTCTGTATGAATGTGCTGCTATTCATTCAGTTTCCTATTAATAAACATTTGATTTGTTTCCAATTTTCTATTACAAATATTGTTATGATAATCTTGGACATCCATAATTTCATCTGCATGAAAGTACATCTATAGAGTAGATTCTCAAAGTGGAATGGCTGGGTCACAGGTAATGTGCATTTATTTATTTAAATTTTTATTTCTATTAAATTTTTTTGAGTTTTATTAAAATAGAATTTGCATATTATGTTTTATTTTATTTTTTAAAAAATTATTTATTTTAATTGGAGGCTAATTACTTTATAATATTGTATTGGTTTTGCCATGAAAGTGAAAGTGAAGTTGCTCAGTCATGTCCAACTCTTTGCGACCCCATGGACTGTAGCCTATCAGGCTCCTCTGTCCATGGGGTTTTCCAGGCAAGAGTGCTGAAGTGGATTGCCATTTCCTTCTCCAGGGGATCTTCCCAATCCAGGAATCGAATCCGGCGCATTGCAGGCGGACGTTTTACCGTCTGAGCCACCAGGGAAGCCATTGCATGGATCTGTCACGGGTGTACATCTTGAACCCTCTTTCCACCTCCCTCCCCATATCATCCCTCTGGGTCATCCCAGTGCACCAGCCCTGAGCATCCTGTATCACGCATCGGACCTGGACTGACAATTCATTTCAAATATGATAATATACATGTTTCAATGCCATTCTCCCAAATCATCCCACACTCTCCCTCTCCCATAGCGTCCAAAAGACTGGTCTATACATCTGTGTCTCTTTTGCTGTCTCGCATACAGGGTTATCATTACCATCTTTCTAAATTCCACATATATGCATTAGTATACTGTATTGGTGTTTTTCTTTCTGGCTTACTTCACTCTGTATAATTGGCTCCAGTTTCATCCACCTTATTAGAACTGATTCAAATGTATTCTTTTTAATGGCTGAGTAATACTCCATTGTGTATATGTACCACAGCTTTCTTATTCAGTTGTCTGCTGATGGACATCTAGGTTTTTCCATGTCCTGGCTACTATAAACAGTGCTGCGATGAACATTGGGGTACACGTGTCTCTTTGAATTCTGGTTTCCTCAGTGTGTATGCCCAGCAGTGGGATTGCTGGGTCATATGGCAGTTCCATTTCCAGTTTTTTTAAGGAATCTCCACACTGGTCTCCATAGTGGCTGTACTAGTTTGCATTCCCACCAACAGTGTAAGAGGGTTACCTTTTCTCCACACCCTCCAGCATTTATTCCTTGTAGACTTCGGATAGCAGCCATTCTGACTGGTGTGAAATGGTACCTTACTGTGGTTTTGATTTGCATTTCTCTGATAATGAATAATGTTGAGCATCTTTTCATGTGTTTGTTAGACATTGGAGAAATGTCTGTTCTTTGGCCCATTTTTAGATTGGGTCATTTACTTTTCTGGAATTGAGCTGCAGGAGTTGCTTGTATATTTTGGAGATTAGTTCTTTGTCAGTTATTTCATTTGCTATTATTTTCTCCCATTCTGAAGGCTGTCTTTTCACCTTGCTTATAGTTTCCTTTGTTGTGCAGAAGCTAGCTGAGTAATACTCCATTGTGTATATGTACCACAGCTTTCTTATCCATTCATCTGCTGATGGTATGTCACTCTTTTAAAGGTTGTGCCTGCTCCCTTCCCTCCTGTTTCAATATCAGTCAGTTTCTGGCATAGTTCATCAGACATAGTGGACACTCATTAAATATTTGTAGAATAAATGAATAAATTCCCAAGCAATACACAGATTCTTCTCCTCTTTTCCCAATAAACTGACCAGTAGCAAGAGGCCTGGGGTCAATTTCGCCATCTGGTGGTAACTATTGGTAATTGACAAAATCTCTTACCCACTATTCCTTTCTTCTGTGTAGACTGATAGGCGGGGCCAGGGAATTGGGAAACAGCCATTCATCCTACAAGTTCTCCTTAGACCTAAGCAACTAACCTCTTCTACACTTCCAATCAGGTCTTCACCAAACCACTCGTTTCCTCTTTAATGTCCTTTTCTCTGTTTACCCACCACCCTGAGTTCACTTCCCTGCAATATTTCTTCTGTTGTTCAGTCAACATGAGAAATTTCCTTGTTATTCACCCCTCTTCTTATTCCTCTTTAGAATCCCATCATGATTCAAAGTTATCTACTAAACAAGAGTTTTACTATAATTTCCATTCTGGCTACTGTTGAATGGGGCTAGTATAATACCTCTAGATCAGAAAAAGGAAGTTTTAGGGGTAAGTGTGTGGAATTAGATATGAAGAACTGGTTCTATTACTTTCTCAAACCCAATAGCATTATTGTTTTCTCCTGTGTTTTCATTGCAAATGTATAGCATTCCAGCTACATTTTGGATCAACCTGAGTTTTATAGCCAGGCCCAGAAACATTAACACCATTTAAAGCTATTTCTGTAGCAAATGCATTTTTATCATCAAGTTTATTTTTGAAAAACAAGCCATTTGTAACTAAAAATTGCTTGCTCTTCTAAGAGCTGTTTCCTAAGAGCCTGTCCTACTAAGATATTAACATTTTCTGGGAAACGAGAAAGATAGATATGGTTTTCATTATTGCAAAACTGAAGTTTAGAGTAGACTAATGATTTTTTCTCAACCAACTTACAGATGAGCAGAAAAAGTGCTCATTCACTCAGATGGAGGGTTCCCAATCTTAGGGTAAGTATCTTACCACTAGCGTGCTACCATAAAGCAGATTTCCCTGGTGCTGACTGAGACAGTCTTGAGTAGCTCTGCAGAAGGCCTGAAATGCATTTTAATAAGTACCCTGGGGCAGGGGTCCCCAACCTTTTTCACACCAAGGGCCAGTTCCATGGAAGACAAATTTTTTCACAGCTGGCGGCCAGCAGTGTTGGGGGGTGGTTTAGGCCGTCATATGAGCCACGAGGAGCAATGGTGAGCAGCAGATGAAGCTTCCTCACTTGCCACCACTTACTTCCTGCTATGTGGCCCAGGTTCCTAACTGCCTGTGGACCTGTACAGGTTCTGGGCCCAGGGACTGGGGACCCCGTCCCAGTGGGCTTAGATCACAGTGAGGATGATAAACTGAAGCCACATTTCCGTTTGGAAATAGCTTCCTTGATTTTACTGAAAATGCTTCTATCAAGCAACAGTCAGAATTTTATATTCCTACCATATTGCCTCCAGATTTTAGGGACAATTAGGGAGCTATCCCACGTGTATGAAGGCTTGCTGGGTGGCTCAGTGATAAAGAAACCTCCTGCAGTACAGGAGTTGCAGGAGAAGCAGGTTCAATCCCTGGGTCAGGAAGATCCCCTGGAGGAGGGCACAGCAACCCACTCCATTATTCTTGCCTGGAGAATCCCATGGACAGAGGAGCTTGGTGGGCTACAATCCACAGGGTCACAAAGAGTTGGACACTACAGAAGCGACTTAGCAAACAAGCACGCCATACTTAGGATCAAGAATTCCTGTCTTAAATTCTAACATGTGTAGGTATGTTCAACCCAACACGAGACCTAGGAGAGAGCATTAAACATGCCCTTCCATAGGCCTAGGCCTAGAGAGAGAGTGAGGCAACCAACGAGAGAGATGGGGCTAGGCCTCCTTACCTCTCACATTTCCCTTTGAGTCCCTAGAGCCACAGAGAATGAGAAGGCTGAAACTGGGACAAAGTAGATAGCTGAATCGGATCATCCGTGTCAAAAGGCATGCTTTGGCCTAAGGCACTTGGCAGGTCTCTTTATTATCCTTGCATTCTGGGCCTGAAAAATCCAGATTAGCAGACTAGATGGCTTCTCTGTCACATTTCAATCATAAAGACCTGGTTTGGCGCTGTTGGGTAGTTTATGTGGAATCATGAAAAGCAGAAAAGCATAGCCTGGAAGAAGAATTACACTTTTTTGCCCCAGCAGCAAAATTCCTAAATTAGGCATAATGTCATTGCATATCATTGTATGCAATGTAAATGCAAATTAACTTCCAATGTTTCATCACGATTACTAATTTATAGGATACATACTGTCTTCTGCACATCTCTTTGGTATGTGTAAAGGCACGGATAGCCTTGAATCAGGAGAAATCTCATCTCTTAGGCACACACTAGATCTCTGTATAACATTCTGCACACAATATATGACATAGATTAGATTCCACCTAATTCTTCTTGTTATGTCTAAGGTAACATAGGCATTTAAAATAAGGAACCATTGAATTCTAGTTTTCAGGAGACAACCAGAGACCCCTGATCCCTGCCAGACCCTGCAGTGATGAGTTTAAGGATACTGTGGTGTTCACAGGTCAAAGTATGATCACTTTGAGGCAGTCTAGCCTCACAAAAGTCTTGCTATAGCTAGGATGCACAGACCTCAGAGATACGCGGAGCAGCAGAGTTCTTCATTCTACTCTCTTTTCAGTACGTATTTCCTGATTGGAAAACTTTAGAATCAAAGATCTAGCTTCTTTGTCTATGGAGATGTGTCTAGTATCACTAGGAATTTTCAAGTCTGTCAAAAGATCTGCATCTTTTTTTGAGGTGCCCCTGGGCTTTTCTACTGGGTCCCCGCTAAACTCCCATATTCTTTGAATGTAAACACATGCGGTTACAGACACTAAAGAGACCACCACACAGAATATTACAGCTGTGTGCACTGTATACGTTTCTGGAAAGTGGACTTGGCATTATTTCCCCCAAGAAACCACCAATTTCCACATCTGTTCTTTACAGCAATGGATATAATTACCATGATGCTGTTTGCAGACACATGACCCTCTGAAGGGGCACTGGTTAAACATCTGTAAACAGGAATAAACATCACATTGTGTCTCTTTCTCAAGTAATTGGAGCAATTTTTGCTGGAGGAAAAAGAAAGCCATCTTTTGTCCAGTTAACATTCCGCAGTATCTGCCTTTCTGAGAGTATGACACTGTGAGATTGCTTTTGCCCCCAGGAAGGAAGATTTGGCTGAAGCATTCTTTTGGCTCAGGAACTTAGTGTTCAAATAAAATAAGGATTTTTTTTAAAAGGCTGTGGGAGAGGTGTGCTGAAGTAGAATTGGATTTGCCTGTCTTTTTCTCAGATCATCCTGGGAAGAGTTTCTGGGCTCTTCAGTAAAGAGAGTTTATATTTCCTAAGTCTCTTTCTCCAGAGAAGAACTTTTCAGATAAACTCTTGTAATTTGCTGTTTCATCCACAATAGGGAGATAAGTGGGCAAGAATCTGCCCGCCAGTACAGGAGATGTGGGTTCAATCCATAGGTCAGTAAGATCATCTGGAGGAGGAAATGGCAACCTACTCTAGTATTCTTGCCTGGAAAATCCCATGGACAGAGGAGCCTCATGGGCTACAATCCATGGTGTTGCACAGAGTCAGACATGACTAAGTGACTGAGCACACAGACAAGGGATCTTGCTTAGGGTCATACCAAAAATGGGTGTAATAGTCAATGTTCAGGAGACTCTGTACAGTATTTTGCTGTGAGCACTAACTGTTTTGTACACATAGTGGCCAATTGATAAAACAACTGAATACATGAAATACAAACTATTTTACATCAGAACAAATAACTTCAAGCTTATGAGATCAACTGAACTGATTTTCCAGACTTAAGAATGGAAGATTTATTGTGGAAGCAATGCGTAAATCTTATATACAGTGGATTTGTGGTAGAGGGAAGAATGGGCAGGAGAGAGATGGAAAGTGACGTTTCCTTCCTACTAGTGGTTTACATATTTTGAAAACTCTTCTTTAGGACTAATTTTTAAATTTCAAATATTTAGTACCTAAAAAGTGAGAGATCAGTCTATTTTTTCATGGGAAAGTGTCTAAAAAGTGAAAAGTCACTCTAGTTTTTGATGGAAAAATTTATTAAATATGAACTAGGCAAAAATGTTATTTTATAATAGCAACATTTCCATTTGGATGGAATTACCCAAACTCTATGGGCTTCCCTCATAGCTCAGTCAGTAAAGAATCTGCCTGCAATGCAGGAGACTCAGGTTCGATTCCTGAGTCAGGAAGATCCCCTGGAGAAGGAAATAGCAATCCACTCCAGTATTCTTGCCTGGAAAATCCCATGGACAGAGGAGTCTGGCAGGCTACAGTCCATGGGGTCACAGGAGTTGGACACGACTTAGCGACTAAGCCACCACCACCCAAACTCGGGTCAGTACAAAGTCCGGGCTTCGGGGATAAGGCATAGAGGAGGCAAGGAGCATATCTCTAAACAAGATAAACTAGAGAGTCAAGTTCTTTCTAGCTCATTCATTCTAGGCATCTGTAAACCCAGTTCTGGGAGACACAAAAGTTTGAAAAGCAGAGGTTACCCTAGGTAAACTAATGGCTTAAAACACAAAGTGAGAGCAGAAACTATTCCTTAAATCTTTTTCTAACCTCTTTTAATGCTGAAAAAACTGTCTTGTGATTTGGTCAATAAAAATTGAGAAATGAGTAGTCCCTGCTGTCAGTATTTTCTCAAATAAGGTGTAGACATCCAGTTTTTGATATTTAGCTTAGCTTTACCTCTCATTAGGGTATCTGTATAACCTAACCTAACTCTAGATCCTTCAACTCAAAAAGTTTTGACTGATAGCTCACTCTATTAGGGTTCTGAATAGTAGGACTTATTCAGTGCAAACATTTACTAAATTGTACAGAATCCACTGTTAATAATGTTAGAGAAAAATCTCTTATCAGTAAATTTATTAGCTGCCATTTTGTCTCAAAATGCTGGTCTGAACCACAGTTAAGTCTTCATATCTACTAATTTCATCAAAATCTGTCAACACTTTCAAAAATGGACAAAATGAGAAAGCAATATGCAACATATTAGCAACTTAGTTAAGATACGTTAACAAGAATACTAGGTAGGAATCAATACTAGATTGGGGGCAGGAGGAGAAAGGGACGACCGAGGATGAGATGGCTGGATGGCATCACTGACTCAATGGACGCGAATCTGAGTGAACAACCGGAGTTGGTGATGGACAGGGAGGCCTGTGCTGTGATTCATGGGGTCGCAAAGAGTCGGACACGACTGAGCGACTGAACTGAACTGAACCCTCCCAAAGCTGGGACACTGTCTTTCTTAATGATATCATTTCAAAAATGGTTCCTAGGTCCTTGAGAAAGGCATTCCTGGTTGCAGAAGATTTACATCTCAAAAGTTCACAGAAAGAATGTATAATAGCAAGTTTCTAAAAGAAATGCTCCAAGAAAGGGGAGGTCAGAGTCTGAAGTCTGGAAGAAACCTGTTCAAGTTTAATTAAGCCTTGGGGAAATTTAAGATCATTATGGTCAGACTGAAGGAGGTATCATATTTGGGAAAATGGCAGAGGAAAGATTGCCTACCCAAAGACATACAGTAGACTGTAGGAAAGAAAATTTGGTTTGCATGGCTTTCCTTCCTTTGCTTCAGGGCTCAAGTTTGCCCTTAAATGCAACAAAGAAAATGTAAATGTGTAGAATTCATCTCTCTCAGCAACTGCAAAAAAAATGCATATATTATTGACGTTTACCCTTTTCAGTCCTCCCACATGCATCCCCTATTTGTTGAATAAACTTAAAGATAACATTTCTCTGCCCTGCTGTTTAGCATGCTAAATAATTATAGAGGGAGCTGTACCATTTTTCTCATCTGTGTCTCTTTATTAAGATAAATATCTTCTTTTGAGATGAAGTCTCCACAGTTTGGTTAAGAGGTTCAAGCAAAGTGAAAATGACAAACACGTACATCTTCAAAGGGAAATGTTAGGACCCAGCGGGTCATTCCTTGGCATTGCCATTTCCCGTGCTGCTAATTAATATGCATTTCATTCTTCTCTATCAGAACTGAAGTGGGAATATTCGCCTCGGTGACCAGTGACTCAAAATAGTCAAACTTTGAAAAATACATCTTTGGAATAAGTGACTGCCTTAAATGCAGTCCTGATCATGGGCAAGTCTTATGCCTGCTCCTGAGAAGTCCTTAGCAGTGTTGGGAGATGCACATGTGGGTTTTTGAGTTCCTGAATGTGTCTTTGGTGTTACCAGTGTTGCTGAGCCCCTCCTGAAATATAAGAACATGCTCAAAACAAGAAAGAAATGTTTGTTGAATAATAAAGGCATAAACTACAGAGAGCCGCCACTGATGTTCATGCCTTCATTTATTCAACAAAAATGTGTTAATTAAGTGACCCCTGGCCACTGAAAACCTCCCATGAACTGGGCACTGTCCCAAAGGGCTGGGAACACTGTCCCCCATCCTCACTGAATGAATATTCCTATGTGGGAGACAGACAACAAAAACGTTTATCTATTTAAAGCTTTTTTTGGAGTGTAGTTGATTTACAATATTGTGTTAGTTTCAGGTGTGAAAGTGAAAGTGAAGTTGCTCAGTCATGTCCGACTCTTTTCAACCCAGTGGACTGTAGCCTACCAGGCTTCTCTGTCCATGGGATTCTCCAGGCAAGAATACTGGAGTGGGTTACCGTTTCCTTCTCCAGGGGATCTCCCTGACCCAAGGATCGAACCTGGGTCTCCTGCATTGGAAGCAGATGCTTTAACCTCTGAGCCACCAGGGAAACCCAGTTTCAGGTGTACAGCAAAGTAAATCAATTATACATATGCATGAAAGTGAAAGTGAAGTCCGGTCTGACTCTTTGTGACCCATGGATTGTAGCCTACCAGGCTCCTCAGTCCATGGAATTTTCCAGGCAAGAGTCCTGGAGTGGGTTGCCATTTCCTTCTCCAGGGGATCTTTCCAACCCAGGGATCGAACCCAGGTCTCCTGCACTGCAGGCAGACGCTTTACTGTCTAAGCCACCAGGGAAGCCCATACATATGCATAAGTCCACTCTTTTTTCAGTTCTGTTCCCATACAGGCCATTACAGAGTATTGAGTAGAGTTCCCTATGCTATACAGTAGGTTCCTTATTAGTTATCTATTTTTATACAGTAGTGTGTATATGTCAATCCCCATCTCCCAATTTGTCCCTACCCCCTTATCTCCCCAAACAAAATAATTTAAATAGTAAGAAGTTTGACGAAGACAAATAGCGTCACATGATGAAAGGTATTAGCATGAGTATTAGCATTGGTGAAAGGGAGGATCCCTGAGGTTGCTGGAGGGAAGGGCTCCTCTCAGGAGAGATTGAAGGCTGAAAAGGAGCTGAGCAGGCTGTCGTCTGGGGAAGTAGAGGCATGTAACATGGGAAGAAACTTAGCCGACTGAGGAACATGGGGAAGGATGGCATCATGGAGTGCAGGGCAGCCCACAGGACATGTGGCAGGAGGCAGTTGTTGCTGGTTGGTGTGGCACTATGGAGGCCATGATATGAATCTGAATTTATTCTAAGTGCAGTGTGGAACCTCCCACAGATTTCAGGGGAGCAGTGTGATCTGAGTAGACTGTGTGATAAGACCCCCTGAGGGCTGTGCTCTGAAACCCATCACCATGTTAGGACCAAGGCTGCACCATCCAGCCAGTGACTGAATGGAGTGGGAATACTAAGGTGAGCCCATTCCTGGGACACAGGGCTCCTCTGGCTGACCTCAGCTCGTGGCTCTCCCATCAGTCTCCTGAACCTTCTTCCCTCTCTTGCACTGTGTCATGTACGCAGCACAGCCTGATGGTGCTCCAAGATCCTCTGCTTTCCTCCCCCTATTCTGTTAAAGACAATTCTCGCAAAATCATCGCCTTTATAATTTCAGCTACTTTCTGGGGGACCAAGATTAACTCAGAGGCTACTGTGACAACTAGCAAAATCCTTGAAATAAAAGAGTTGAAAATCCCTTTCGGTGAAATTCCCATGCAAACAAAATTTAGCAACAGAGTGACTATGATGAAATTTATAATTATATAATCATATAATAATTATTATATAATGATAATGAAAGTATGTGCAGAGCACAGCTGTACCATAAAAAAGAAAAGTAAAATGTGGTGGGCAGAGTATTCAGTCAGTGAGGACCAAACTAGAGCTTGAGTGTTGCATGCGTGGAAGGTGGGAAGAGGGGACCATTCTGGGAAAGGGGCTGTGTGTTCAAAGGTCCAGGGGCAGGAACCTGTGATGCCTTCAGAGTGCTCCAGGTGTGTGCATTTGGTGTCCAGGAGCACAAGGGCTAGAACTGGGGATAATGCACAAAGCTGTGGAGTGAAGCATGGTCATGGACTAAAGCTTTGGCCTGGAAAAGAAGCTCAGAGGTAAGAGGGATGGGATGTTGACTTTGCCTTCTAGTAAGGTCTCTCTGGTGAGTGTGGAGGACAAGGACCCTGCATTAGGGCTTTGCATAAAATAGAAAGTATAACAGACTTCCTGAGAGGCCAATTTGACTTAGAGTAACCCCTCTACTCTGATGTCCACAGAGGAATTCCGATCTCTTCGCCTGTCCTTTTCTCCAAACCTCGACGATTACAACCCAGACATCCCTGAGTGGAGGAGAGACGTCAGCCGAGTCATCAAAAAGGCCTTGGTGGAGGTGAGTGTGGACAGCTCCTTCTGGCCCAGACCCTTTCCCTGTCTGCCCTTGTCCTTCACGGAGAGGGGACCCTTGCACTAAGAAATGGCAGGAAACAGCCAGAGGCCAGGGGAAGCGAGTGTCATCAGTCTGATACCTGCAAAGCTGAGCCCCTCATGTGCAGACATGTCACAGGTGCCACAGGGGACAGGAAATTGAATAATCACAAGGTCCTTACCCTTTATGTTCTGCTTAGAGAAGACCATGGCAATATGTGACAATCATGGCAGAATTCACAGTTAGCTGTCAGTACGTGTAAAATAGCTACTGGGCCTAATACTGAAAGGCATAGAGTGAAGACCATTAGTAAGAGCAGCCTGGGTTCCAGCCCCGTGAATGACCAGTACAATAGTACAGGGAGTACCCAGCACAGGAAGGTAGTCATCTTACTATGTCCCAGTTCTTTTTAACAGCATTCCTTTCCCACAACAGCCCCAAGAGCAAAATACTATTGTCTTTATTTGTTGATTAAGCATTGAGGTTCAGAGAAGTTAAATAACTTGTCTAAAGCCTCACAGCTAATAAGTGACAAAGCTACAAAATTAAAGTGAAGGATCTGAATCTAGTCTGGTTTCTGGGAAGGTAACTAGGTGGTAAGGTTCATCCTTTTCTGAACAAATGTCACCCACAATTTGACAAGACATCTTTTAGGCACATTCTGCCATTATATTCCACTTCCATAAACAATCAGAGAAATGGAATATCTGCTCATATAGCTGCTTGGGTTTATTGCACAAACCCAGAAAATTAGAAATGACTTTTCCCTAAGGTCTACTCCTGGTTGTTATTCTTCAATTGCTCTGTCATGTCTGACTCTCTGTGACCCCATGGACTAAAGCATGCCAGGCTTCCCTGTCCTTTACTATCTCCCGGAGTTTGCTCAAACTCGTGTCCATTGAGTCCATGATGCCATCCAACAATCTCATCCTCTGTTGCTCCCTATTCCTCCTGCCCTCAATCTTTCCCAGCATTGGGGTCTTTTCTTTGGTCGACTCTTTTTATCAGGTCAACATTTCACATCAGGTGGCCAAAGTTTTAGAGCTTCAGCTCCAGCATCAGTCCTTCCAATGAATATTCAAGACTCATTTCCTTTAGAATTGACTGATTTGATCTCCTTAGTGTCCAAGGGACTCTCAGGCGTCTTCTTCAGCACCACAGATTGAAAGCATTAATCGAAAGCATCAATTCTTTGGTGCTCAGCCTTCTTTATGGTCCAACTCTCATGTCCATACATGACTACTGGAAAAACCATAGCTTTGACTAGCTGGACCTTTGTTGGCAAAGTGATGTCTCTATTTTCTAATATGCTGTTGAGGTTTGTCATAGCTTTTCTTCCAAGGAACAAGCATCTTTTAATTTCATGGCTGTTATCACCATCTGCAGTGATTTTGGCGGCCGAGAAAATGAGGTCTACTCTTAGCCTAAAAGGAAAGTCAGTTTAGGATTAGTTATACATTCTCTCCTGCACCTGACACGTGGTGCCTCATGACACAAAGGATGAGAAGAGTTAAAGCCATTCAGATAACCCCTGCTCAGAAAACTGACCTCATATTCAGCCTTTTGGCAAAGAGCTGATGTTCCCCATAATCATACCATTGTCTTTGTGGATATTCATTTAGCCCTTTAAAAATTCTAGAAACTCTTCTTAGTGTTTTGCATTTTAGACACATATAAGCACAAAAAAGAAACTTAGCTTATGATGTAGAAATGGATAGCATGATTATCCCCATTTTACAGGTGAATAGAGGCAAATAACTTGCCCAAGGTTGTACAGCTTAAAATCAGGCTCTGGAGTCAGACCTCAAGGTTTAAATCTTGATCAAGTAGTTTTCTACCCACTCCACTCTGCTGCTAGCCTTTGCCTTGTTAAATGGAGAGATGAGAGTAATTGGAATAGTGGGATGGAGAAGGGTTATTTTCTCTGCTGCTGGGTAAATGCCATCTCACCTTTGTCTTAAGGACTCTGAGCATCAATGACATTGTCGATGGCTAAATATTATGGCCACCAGGGGGTGAAGCTACCAAACCACAGGCCCCTTTATCATTGGAGCTGCTTGTCACTAGGGTGACAACTGGTTTCTCTTCTCTGCTGTCCTAGAGAGATGACTTATAGCCTTCAGTGAACTCACAACCCACCTCCTTCAGAGATCTGTGTCCCTGTAGGTCTCCCAGGCAGCTGTCCAACACCACCCCTCCCCGTGACTTATCAACCAAGCATTAGTTCAGCAGTGATGTTTTCCAGGCTGGCCTGGAGAATCCCATGGATGGAGGAGCCTGGAGGGCTACAGTCCACAGAGTCCCAAGAGTTGGACACGACTGAGGGACTTCACTTTCACTTTCAGTTTTCTCTTCACATTAATTGTAAGGGGATCGGATGCTCTGGGCTGCCACCCTTCCACCAGCTGTCCACTAGGTTAGATATGACTGCTCATTAATATTTCTAGGCCATTGCAGAGCATAATCAGCTAAATGCAGAACAAACAGGTTGGCTCCACATCCTTCAGGATAAGAGGTGATGGGTGGAGGGAGTTCTGAAGACTCCGTGGTTACCCAATCATGGTTCACCCAAGAGGTGGCTGAACCAGCCCTGGTTCCTAGCCCCCCACCTTGGTTTTGAGATCAGTAAATATTCTCAGCCACTTCCTTAAGCCCTAAAGAACACACTCTATTGCCAGGTGTCCCCTAATAAGCGCTATAAGAAGCTCAACTGGATGTCAACTTAATTGTAGTTTTCTTCCTATTCATTCTCTAATGAAATTCAATATGTAAATCAATTGCCTTTTCCCTCATCAACTGAGGTTTTTCTGTTGATATTTTGCAATGGGATCTTTAATTGAAAGTCCTTCAGTAAACGTTGTCAATGCTAAGGATGAGTTTAGACATGATATTTGAGCATCCTGGAGGGCTATAAAACAACACGATACCAGCTGGGACAGACATCTAGGTATGTAGGAGCTGCTTCGTGTGTCAGGAGAAAGAAGGCAGGAGAGCCCTGGTTAAGGACAGAGGCATCATGGTCAGACCAAAGTTCCAAACTGAGTGTCACCACTTGTTACTTAGATGGCATTGAGCCACTGTTGAGCTTTCCTCCATCTACTGTCTGTCTTGTAGCAGAAACAGGGATGTACCATCCAGATTCCCCTTATGGGAGATACAGTTGCCTTAGCTGCTGGGAGAGCTGTGGGCAGAGGTTTCAGCTGCCTTCTCTCCACGTTCTGTCCTTTTCTGAGTGGCTCTTGTTCAAGGATACCCTCAGCTCAACCTCAGGCAAATCTGAAGGGCCATTCTCATTCCCTGCAAGGTCGTCTGAGGCTGTTGTTGACCTTTGTCATAGCTCAGCTTCTCCCTCTACCCATTCTTGCTTCCTTGCCTTCAGTTGTATAGCTGTTGATTCTAAGACTGTCCCCTAATAAACACCCTACATGCTAAGCTCAGAGCCAGCTTCCTGGGGACTCGCAACCTATGTCTTCACCTGCACAGGGAGAGATATTAATACGTGCTTTAAAGAGTGCTTATGGGAGATTGCAGTACATTATATTAAAAGTTCTTAGAGCAATGCCAGAAACATAGTAAAGATCCAGGAAACAGAATTTCTTACTACTTCAAGAAAGATATAAAGGTAGATTTCAGAACCCAACAATCACCTAACTGGAAATCGTGAAAAAATATACTGAAATGAGTGGACTTTATGTTGTTCTAGAACTTCATGATGTTCTAGCAGCAAATGTATAGAAAAGACATTCGGCAGAGATACACAGAAACATTTGCAAGAAAGACTGGATGTTGAGAAATTGTAGATGAGTCTATTCAGTTAAGCATAAGATGACTGTGTGAGCTGTGGATAATTAGTGTAGGAAGGAAAGGTGGGACCATATTGCTGAAGGCTTTGAATGTAAATCTAATCCACTTGGCAATAGTAATTTGTGCATGAATCTGATTTGGACTATAGGGGAATAAATTGTTAAGTATTGATAGTAGTCTGTCTCCTGGAGATGGGGAGGCTGTTGTAAAGCTTGAGGGGAGCAAACATAGAGGATGAATTGAGATATTAACAAGCTGGTGGTGGGGGCAATTTAAATAGAAAGGAACCAATAGGATCACTTGTTAATATCTCATAGGCTGCTTAGATAGGATGTGGAAAGGAGAGTGTCATGTCATAGGTGAGATAAGGCTTCCCACTGGGGTATCTGGGAAAAGAGTGCCTCCATTCATCCACATGCAGAATGAAGATTTTGGAGTAAATGTGAAAAGTTCTTGTACAACCACCAAATGACATTCTGACTGAATGCTCCAGAGAAATGCCAAAATTGTAGTCAACTGAATTCTAGAACCATCTACAAAGTAGGCTCAGTAAAGAGGAAGTTTTTGAGTGATGTGCATGATGTTAATGGAAGATTGAAGGGTAGCAGGGGGAAGGGCTAAGAGAGCTTCCTTAGCTGATCATTAGGGTCTGATGCTTTGGAGAACTCAACAGATACCTAGAGGCTGTGGTCTGGGGCTTGCTGTTAGGGTAGGTGCTAGAGGTATGCCTGGTGGATTTGGAGAGAATGCTGGTGCTTTGAGGAGGAGAAAGCTAGGTTAAAAAGTGTTATAGCTCCAGGGGCAGAAGATAAGGCTCAGTGTCGGCCTTCTCACTGACAAGGTCCACTTACTTTTATAAGGAAGCTACTACCATTATGCCACTTTTTAATTTGAGGGGATGCAAAATGTTTAAGGTCTCATGGGGATAGAGCGGGGGACCAGACTTGAACCCGTTTCTGGCCCTTGGCATCCCTTCCCCACAATTGCACCCAGGACTGTGCTTTCATACCCCATCTCCACACCTGTGTGCCTTTTTACTGCACCACCCTCTAATTCCCCCCTGAACACATGGTTCCTTCTCATCAGCTTTCTTTCCCCCAGGACTCACGTGTACCTCTGTGTCTCTCCCTCAGGCCACTGGGGTTCCGGGCCAGCACATCTTGGTGGCAGTGCTGCCTGGCCTGCCCACCGCTGCCGAGCTCTTTGTCTTACCCCATCAGGACCCCACAGGAGAAAACAAAAGGCCAGCCGAGGACCTGGAGCAGGTGAGTCCCCAGGTAGCATGCCAGCTTCTCCCTCTCTGAGCCACAGCCCTGCTAGTGCCTGACCAGGACAGCAGCTCTGGAGCCCCATTTGTGGACATTTCCACTTTCCCATCCTCCCTAAATAAACATAATCTGGAGCTTTAACTACAGCATCACCAGAAAACACGTGCAAGAGTGTGTATTGTCAGCAGTGGCTAAACCTCTCAGGCTATATCCATCTACAGTGTTTACAGTAGACACCATAAATCTGTGTACTGACATGGCAAACTGTCCAAAGTATTAAGTGGCAGGAAAAAAGCAAGAGGCTGAACAATGTGTAGAAGTTGAATCGATTTATGTTGCTTTACATACTTGCATCATGAGAATCAAAGTGAAAATGAAGTCACTCAGTCGTGTCTGGCCTTTTGTGACCCTATGAGCTGTAGCCCACCATGCTCCTCCATCCATGGGATTTTCCAGGCAAGAATACTGGAGTGGGTTGCCACTTTCTTCTCCAGGGGATCTTCCTGACCCAGGGATAAACTCGGGTCTCCCACATTGCAGGCAGACTCTTTATCCTCTAAGCCACCACAGAATCCCTGAGAATCAAATGGCATATCTTTGTGAAAAGGCACAACTTTTATACAAATCATGAGTCCTCTTTATCACCACCAGTCTAGGATGATTTGAGTTTATAATGAATGAGTAATGTTGACTCCAAGTACCTCCCCTGGCTATATGGGATTTGCTTTCCTCATCTCCAGCACCTCTGGAGTATTAGAGTGTCTGTGTGTGTGTGTGTGTGTGAGAGAGAGAGAGAGAGAGGTTCTCTCTCTTCTACTCCTTTAGGTCTTTTTTCTCCCACTCTTCCTTTTAACTTCAGAGTATCCATCTCTGTAGTGAGGATTGGGCTTCCCAGGTGCTACTAGTGGTAATGAACCTGCCTGCCAATGCAGGTAGGTGTAAGAGACACGGATTCCATCCCTTGGTTGGGAAGATCCCTCAGAGGAGGGCAAGCCACTCCAGTATTCTTGGCTACAGGATCCCACGGACAGAGGAGCTCTGGTGGGCTGTGATCCATATGGTCACCGAGAGTCAGACACGACTGAACCAACTCAACACGCTCGCATAGTGAGGATTATTACTGTGATGATGTCATTATTGTTGTTCTTATTCTTCACCCAGTTAAAATAATCAGTCTTGGCCTGGTCACCCTGTTGGAAACTATATGACTTTGGTTTCTCAATGCTCTCTGACAGATATATTAAAAACAGGATTCCTCTCAGACACTAAGTAAATATTAACTTTTTCTCCTTTTAGTACTTGGAGCTTTTCAGTTGACTTAGAATTAACCCATAATCTAGTCCCTTGATCTCTAGTCTCCAGGATGACTTGAGAAACCTCTATCACAGCTTTGTTAACAACAACCGCAAATGACAACCTGGCCCACCTCCTAGGACACACCCACCTTTCAACAGTCGCTTTCTCAGCTGGCAGAAGACTCACGTCTATATTTTTTTTCACATGCAAATAACAAATAACTGAGCTGTCAAGGAAAGCCCAGTGAACCCCATCTCCTAGTGAACTGCACTTGAACATTGGACAGCAGGGGACCCATCAACTTTGCGTCTGCCTTTGCTCAGTCCTCGCTTTCAGCTTCCGGTTATATTCCATAAATTATTCTCTGCACCTGCAGTTCAGTGGGAGGAAGAATGACGTATTTCTTATCACCACACTGCTGATGAGACTGAGAGGGGTGTAGATCCCTATCCAGGGCATTTAGGTTGAAACATGTATATTTGTGCCTCCTCTGAAAATCTTATCGCTTGCCCATGAAATCCAGAATATCATCTTCTCAATATGGAAGAGTCCAGGCTTAGAGCCAGCTAAGTTCCCAGGTACCACATCATCTGCATATCTCAATTTCCAATACTTTTCATTCTCTCTCTAAAATACAGTTTCTAGATGTTTATTTGAGAGAAAATGTAGGAAGAAGAGGCATGTGTTCTCTGAAAGTTGGCTTACTTGTGTGAGGGTATATCTTGCTCTAACTGTCTGTTTTCCCTAGAGTTCTTCTTTCTCTTTATCTTGTCTGAGTGTCTTCTCCAGAGACATTCTCAGATACCTGAGTGAGTGTCCCTGAGGCAGCCAAGTCTCATGTACTGATGAGCCATTAATCAGAGACCCAAAGGCAGCTGGCTTGGCTTGCTTGAGAGCTGTGAAACTTAACATTCAGTGCACATGTAGCGAGTTCAGGTATGCTTTAGAAAGACCACAGGTTTGGAGAAATATAGACTAGATTTCTAGCTTCAGCTCATATTCATTGCTTATATCTTACAGATGAGGAAAATTCAGAAAAGATCAATAATCCAGCCAAAATCACATAATCAATAATACCAGTCTCATGGGGTGTTTGATAGATCATTTAAAAAATGATACAGCAAAGCCCTTGACCTATAGAGGTTACTCAATAAATGGTAAATGGATAATGGTTACATTTATGGACATTTTGTGATTGGAAAGTATATGAGAAATGCAAAAAATATATAGGCATATTAAAGACTAGTATAGTCCGGGGCATGCATGGCAGAAAGAAGATGGTGACAATAAGGAGAAAAAGATTAATGAATGGAATTACTGAATTAATGAATGGATTAATGAAAGGAAAGAATAAAGATAGCAGGGAATAGGAAGAATACGTAAATGAGTAAACTAGAGGGAAGATGGCTCATCTAAGTTATCAGGCAGAGGAATGGCATTGAGGGGAAGCAGCAGAGTACCAAGGGAGATTGTAACTTTCATTAAGGGAATTGCCAGTGTAGCAGCCTTATCCAGGAATGAAACTAATTTCAGTGACCAAACCCAGCATATGAGAAATCAGTGTCTTATGGAAACTATTATTACCCAATTAATAAGTACAGTAATTAAACCAATATGTAAACTAACCCTTGTGTCAAGAACCAGCAATACAGGTGCTGCCCACAGGAATCCTACAGTTATGATCCTAAGAGAGATCCTTTAATTCCTTTCTCTGACTCAGTCACTTTGAAATTAATGAGTTCAGGCCCCAACAGGGAGCTGTGAATTGCCTAAGGAGACGCAACTCTTTAAGGAGAAGGAGATTCTAGTTCTGTTCCTGCAACTAACCCGCAAGTCTAGTGGTCTCCTTGTTCCGTCATGCTGCCCATGTGGATTTGGGTACCACTTGACTTCTGCAAGGCACCCAGATATCAAGGCTGCTGCCCCAGGAAATGAGCAACAGAGCAACAGATGCTTTGCTTTGAGTTTTGTAGGGTTTTTTTTTTCCCTGATGAAATGAACATATATTCTGTTCAAACAAATTTCACTGGAAATTTGCAGTTATGAGCTTATTTAGTTGGGAAGTCCAGCTCAGGCATGGATAATTCAGAGAGGAAGCATCTTCCGTTTACTCCCCTGTCTTTGTCTCTCCCTCTTTCTCTCTTTCTGTTGTGACCACACGAGAACTCTGCCTGAGAATAAAGCCAGCACATAGGAAGATGAGAATGGCCCCAGGAAGCCCTAGTCTTTTATTTAGTCATCTTATCAATTCCATTCAAAAGACAGTGCCTCTCCCCTGAGTGCACCCAAAAGCCTAGGGTGATAATTCTCACAGGCTCGACTTCGGTAAAGTGGAGATGTCTCAACTAGCCTGGTAGTCAGAAGGCTGGGGCTTTGTCAGTGATAAATCAATGTGTCATACCCTCCCCTGGATCAGGAGTTAAGGGAGCCTCTCCTAAATCAAATGGGCTGAGAATAAAGAAGGACATGGGTCCTTAAAGAAAAATATGGGGGAGAGAGAAGAAACCAGAGGCAGGCAAAAGCAACTGACTTCCTCTGTCATAAATTACATAGAAATTGCAACTGAGAAAGGCTGCTCTCTGAATTAGATGGAACTTGGGAAGAGCTGGCTTTGTTCTCTCTCTCTCAATACTCTGGCCCCTTTCTTGTAAAGTTACTGCACAAAATTCCCAGCAGGGGAAAAAGTGAGACCTGGCCAGGTGGACCCTGATAACTAGGCGGGCAGGGCCCCCACAAAGGTCTCTTGACTCTCCTCCCTTACTTCCTCTAACAGCATTCCCCGGGGAGGACAGATGCTGGCTTAGATCAAGTTATCTTGTCTGTGAAATAAATGGAAAACTCCTCACAGTGAGAAGCACTTGACCTTGTTATCTGGATAACGTTGGGCTGGGTTAATCAAGTGACCCCAGTCTGGGAGGGTTCCACCACTCTTGACTTCACATCTGCAGGGAGTGAGAAAAGGCTCACTTGCCCTTAGCTGGCCTCATCAGGGACAGACCCTCTTGCTGCCTGAGGCCAGCTGCTCAGCTGTGGAGCATACCCTACTCCCTGCACCACTTGCCAGCTTCTCTGAGTCCTCAGAGGTGAGCAGATTTGTATCTGGCTTTCCTGGAAGGAGAAAGGACTATCATGCTGTGTTTGTGATGCTGTGCTGGGGAGATAGGGAGCTTGCATGTTGTCTTGCTGAATCCTTAAAGGGCATGGATGCATTTAAAAGGAACAGAACGACTATGGACGAAATGTCAACCACCAACAATGAATTTCATCTTAGTTGTTTGTGTTGTCATATACATTTGACAGATGCAGAACCAAAATCCAGGGAAAGAAAAAGAGCCTCTGAAAATGGAACAGGTTATTGGCAATAATTTTAGAAATTAAAGATTCATTGTGAAATGTAATAAATAATCCTAGACCATTTTCGATATACTCAGTCTGCCCTGCCCAGATGTTTCAAAGAGAGAAATTGTAGAAATATTTTGAAGTTCACAAGGAAGGTCACTAAAACAGGAAGTTATAATCGAAAGAATAGGTAAGAGCTGTGCTGAAAGAATATAGCAAAAGGAGAAGGAGAGGAGTTTGGAGCTGGTGATGGGGAATTTTGGGAAAGGAAGTGGACTGGGACACATAATTTCTTCATTATGTCATCCAGTAAGAACTTCTTAGGCGCTGTAGTCAAGCTGATGCTTTGGTGCTAACAAAGAACAGAATTGATAAGTAGAAGTCCTGTTTGGCTCCATTGCTTCTTCCATGTATTAACCCAGAAATCATGATAATTGGGAAAGATCTTTCTCTGTTAATTCCAAAAGCAATATCTTTCAATTACTCTTTATGGTCTCTTTTGTTTCTTTTGCATTGATTTCTGCCCTAATTTTTATGATTTCTTTCCTTCTACTAGCTCTGGGGTTCTCCATTTCTTCCTTTTCTAGTTGCTTTAGGTGTAGAGTTAAGCTCTCCAGCATTTATTGCTTGTTGACTTTTGCATCGCAGCCATTCTGACTGGTGTGAAATGGTACCTCATTGTGGTTTTGATTTGCATTTCTCTGATAATGAGTGATGTTGAGCATCTTTTCATGTGTTTGTTAGCCATTCGTATGTCTTCTTTGGAGAAGTGTCTATTTAGTTCTTTGGCCCATTTTTTGATTGGGTCATTTATTTTTCTGGAGTTGAGCTGCATAAGCTGCTTGTATATTTTTGAGATTAGTTGTTTGTCTGTTGTTTCATTTGTTATTATTTTCTCCCATTCAGAAGGCTGTCTTTTCACCTTGCTTATAGTTTCCTTTGTTGTGCAGAAGCTTTTAATTTTAATTAGATCCCATTTGTTTATTTTTGCTTTATTTCCAATATTCTAGGAGGTGGGTCATAGAGGATCCTGCTGTGATTTATGTCAGAGAGTGTTTTGCCTATGTCAGTTACTCTTTAAAGAGGCCTTAATAACCTAACAGGATCAGTCTTGACTATGTCTATTCCAAGGTAATCCCAGGCAAGTCTCCTTCTAAACCTGCCAGCAAAATGTTCCTTATGTTCAGTAGGGTTTCCATCCCTCCTTGCAACTTCAGATAAGCATTAGTGTGTGGCCCAATATAGCTTTGCCATCGATAAATCTGCTAAAGCCCATTTTGAGTGTGTATCCATACTTTCACTCTGTACCATTTCTTTGGGTGTCATGTTTCATAAATTACCACTGCTCTGCTGTCCTTAAGCTTCTCTTTCTTCATGTTTTAGCATTTGACACTTCCATTCTCATGATCTGAGAGTCGATTTTCCTCTGTTGGTTTTATTAAGCATTGTTTGGATCTTGAATGTGCTCTTTATGTGGTAGCAATCTATTCTGTTGACCAACCATCTCCAGCTCACCATTTCTGGGTACCGGTAGGGTTATACCCATGAGTCTCTTCTGTAAGCAGAGCCGTGTGATTAATTCTGGCCAATGAAGTGGGAGCAGAAGTGATGCATCACTTCCAAGCTGAAGTATTCAAATTTTGTCTCTAGGACCCAGAGAACTCTCTTTTCCCCTCCTCTGGTGGTGTGTACAGCTGAGGGGGCTGATCTACCAGCCGATGTCCCTGTGTGACTATCATGAGCACAGCGTCACATCTACCTGCAGAGGATATGGAGCCTTAAGCAGAAAGCACACTTCCTTTGTTTCAGATCCTCAAAATTGTAACATCATTACCTCAGCCTGACCCCTGTTCTGATTACCATACTCAAATTTCATGCTTATATAGAAGCTGAGAAGGAGAATTGATGTTTTCCATGTACCTGGTCCCTTCCACAGCACCCTTTTGAGAGCGTCTTTCCAAATATTTGTATTGAGTTGCCACTGTTTGTTTAAGTGGTAGTTTAAATGAAGTGAGGTTACACTTGAATCATAGGCATATTCCATCAAATAGACAGACACCAAGAATAATAGATTTTTCTTTGCTCATGATTATTTAGCTGAAGGAGAATAGGAAACGGAGAGCAGCAGAAGAGGGGTGACAGTACAAAGGTAAATGAAATTTGCTAGGAAGACACATTTGCACTGGACAGAGAAAGAAAAATGGAGAGATTGAGCTTGTTTCAGGAGGACCGAGCTCCCGGCAATTACACACTATTTCACTCGAGTCTTTATCATGCAAGCTTGTGTTCTTTCATTTAGGCTATCACCACACTGTTCTATAGTCGCAGTTTATTCTATTCCTTTCATGGCCAGACTCTCGCAAACATTATAAATTATATTAACTGTTGAATAGAATGTAGCAGTCCTGAGGCTACGGTTAGGAATTGCCTGTAGCTCAGATTGGTCAGATGACACAGGCCTGGTGTTATAAATCATGTGCTTCACAGTTAGATGAGAAGTAGAAGCATAGTTAATGATACGCTATAATTTTTTATCTCCTGAATGTGCTTAGCTGGACCTCCTCCTATATACTTTTTGTGTCTCTGTCAGCTGGCTCGAGAAAAATGTTTTTTATGGAAATGCCCTAAGATTAGGAGTCAAACAGAATGAAATTCTAGTCTCAATTCTTCAAATAGTAACAGGATAAACTTAGGAGTGTCCTTTAGGCTTCATGGTGCTTTCAATGGAGCTATGTTGTCCTAGGGAAAAAAATACTGTGAAATGTGTAACTTTGCCAATAGAAAGTGTTCAATGCATAGATACTATATATTATATATATGAAAATATATGGAATAATTCACAAATGAAGATAATACAGGATAAATTCTTCTGCAGGTGGCATGGAAAACATTTAAAATATTGTCAAAATCTGTCAACAGTTTCATACTCATTTACTTGCATAGAGAAATGCATGGTTCTAATTGAGCTCATTCTTGTATGCAGTGTAAATTTTATTTAGTTCTATTTCTATGCATAAGTTCTTTCTCACACCACAATATGTTATCTTTTTTGTGTGTTCTCTGATGCAAGTGAAATCCATGAAGTATACTTTCTCTGCTACCATTTTTGCATAGCCTGTTTAATTTTGTAAATGATACAGATAAAACCGATGAAGCAATGTTGTAAACCAGAACAAATTTGGGAAGTTAATTATTTTCTTCAGGGGGCTCTCCTGGAGATTATAAATTAGAAGTATATTGTTCAGATGAACACTTTTCTGATTTCTTATCTATATCTCTTTCTTGAGGAAGAAACATTATCAGGGAGAAGAAATACGTATCACTTCAGCAAGCTGGAAGAGAGATGTCTTTCTCATGCATATACACAGTCCTGTTTTGTTCATGGAATGGACTCTGAAAAACAGGACAATTTCTTAATTACTTCTGATGTTTTCTTATTCAAGTTAAAATATTTTTCTGCAAATACAATTACATATGTATGTGCTCATATGTATGTGTGTGTACATAAGCATATTAATTTTATACATGATTATATATTTCACACATATGTATACACATTTCTCTGTGTGTATGTTTATTTAAGAGCCAAACCTTTCTGTCTAACCTCTACTGATAATCTGCCATCAAATTAGAAAGGTCTTACTGATTGAATGATAAGAATGAGATAGAATAGGAACTTGCACACTGTAACACTTTACAGAACACAGAGGAAAACCATTCTACACCATCTGTGTTATCTACTCTTTCTATAAACCTTGAGCATTCTGGAAGTTTCTCATTACCCAGGAAAAAAGAGTAGCTTATACAGAAAGAATAAAGCTGTTTCAACATAATTTTATCACAACCTTGTTTTCTTGCACAGTCTGCTAAATGGAAAGGCTGAGAGGCTGAGCTTGAACTGAATCTCAGGTGCTTGACATGGGTCACAGGTCACTGACAGTGATCCCGAGTTCTTGCTGTTAAGCAGAGAAGTTCATGTGCAGGGCAGTTCCATTCCATCACTGAACAGGGACCTCTGCGAGAGACTCTGTGCTTGAAAACAAAGCTGTCAGGCCCTCTTAATTGATAAAAGGATCAGAGGTGTCATTTTGGCAACTCAGTGGACTGAGTGAAAGTCCATAAACATAAAAAGAAAAATAATTTAAGAATTTAACTAGCAGAATGATATTCAGAAAGCATCTAAATAGACTTAAATAGCATATGAAATCGAACATTACATTGGTTCTTAGAACATTAAAAATGAGGCAAGGAGACCAGATAATAGGAGTATGGTTTTCTCTGATAGCTTTTCACAAATTACTCAAAAGTATGAGTGAAAGAGCAGATTGATCTGTTTTTTTTTTTTTTAACTTTAAACACATGAATAGTTTTACCTTGTCTAGAAAGCCTTGCCTTATACTGTTACTACTAAAACAAGGTCCTTTGTCATTTGTTGGAGTTAAATATTTCATTGCCCAGAATTCTGTGGGTCTGCCCAGTACAGATGCATCAGCCTGAGGAGTGGTTTTGGGTTCATAGTATGAAACAAGAGTCAGCCAACATGTTAAGTTGTGGTTATGCTTTGTTTCAAATGTATAATTTATTATATATTCGAGATAAATACATACAGGGAATCCTGGCCTGCTACAGTTCATGGGGGCTCTCAAAGAGTCAGACACGACTTAGCAACTGAACTACAACATCATAAGTTATTATTTTACTAGAACAATATTTATCATCAACAAATACCCATGAACTACCTAGTCTTGGAAAGTTGGGTAAAAGGAGGGAAGCAGAATAGGGAATAAGGTGGAGTTTACTATCAAAAAGTAAAATAAATGGGTCTGAATCTCATCAGAATTTGTAAATTCTACATATTTGCTTCTTTCAAGTCTTGTGTATAACAAATGCACTCTCAAAGAAACCCAGGGTGATTTTTTGAAACTAATGCCATGGTAATTTTTTAACAAGAGAAATGATCTGATTTCCTAATTGTTTGTTCTATTTTGTAGCAATTCAAATATAAAGTCAAGTCATGCTTAGAAAATATTTCTATCTGCATATTCTGGGCTAAAAACTTAAAATCATATACAACTCACTATATCACTCCCAGGTATAATATCAGGATGCCTTGATCAGCATGGTAAATATTGCTCAGCACGTTTGTAAATAGTCAGTGTGACAACTTCAGTGGCACTCACTCTCTTTGCCTTTCAGATATCAGAACTGCTGATTCACAAGCTCAACCAAAACTCCGTGCACTTCGAGCTGAAGCCGGGGGTCCAAGTCCTTGTCCACGCAGCCCATTTGACAGCAGGTCGGTGTTCCCATCCGTGGGTTGTGGCTAGTGGCTCTGCAGAAGGGGATCCCAGTTTGTTTCAGCAAAACAAGACTAACTGGTGCCACTGCTGATCAGAAATAGGGCTTCATTCTTTGGAGGTTCTCTTGCTTGTCTTGTGTTGTTTTTGTTTTGTTTTGTTTTTTGTTTTTTGCTTAATGGGGACCAGCTGCCTGGTTCATGGCAAAAACCATCAGTGAATCACTTAAAATTCCCTCAAATAATAGCATATTTCATCTTACAGAAATCTTGAAAATAAAGTTAACTTTACAAGTAATGTTTTTTTCTAGTCTTTCTGTAAGACTTTATTTTTAAATCATTCATGCTATGAAGAATTTTCTTTAAGTTTGGGATAAAGAGGCACAATAGAAATAGCTGAGACTTAGGAGCTGTCCAGGGCTATAGCCAGGAGCTGAACCCCAGGTTGGTTGGTATCTTACAAATTAATGAATGTCATTGAACTTTTGTCTCTTCACTTGTAAAAGATGATGGGGAGAATATTCTTCCTAAGGCCATATAGAAGTCTCAATTGTAATTCAAGCAGTTCCAAGTATATAGAAATAGATATTATTGTGCTGTATTAATATTGGGTCCTTATTTTTGCAGAGTGCTATACTGGTGTTGCATAAAAGCCAGTAGACAATGGCTTTTGCCTTCAGAAAGTATAATCTAGTTGTGGTGTTTCAGAGTTTGGTGGTGGCAGTGGTGGGGACACTTTGGGCTGGGGGAAGTGGGCAGTGGGGGGATCCCTGAACAATGAAATGCGTAAATGCCTTTATAGAGAGCAGTAGCCCATTTCCGACAACCCACTCCAGGACTCTTGTCTGGAAGATCCCATGGAGGGAGGAGCCTGGTAGGCTACAGTCCATGGGGTCGCAAAGGGTCTGACACGACTGAGCGACTTCACTTATGCTGAAGCACATTTCTTAGTGCTTGGACTTTGCAGTTTTGCAGCCAGACCATTGGTTGCAGTCTTGCTCCATCACTTACTTAGTATATAGACTCTGAGAGGAGACTTCTCTATAGCATCTGTAACAGTGGAACTGTGTGAGGGTCAAGTTAGTTTAGGTTACACACATAGGGTAATGCCTGGTGCAGAGTCAGGTGTTATTTTTCCTTTTATCATTTTTTATTATTAACAATCAAAGTTTTATGAGAAATTTAAAGCAGTGGTAAATTGCAGCCAGTCAAAATGACACAGGAAAGCTTCATGGAGGAGGTGGTCTTTGGGTAGGACCTTGAAAGATGGATAGGATTGAACTGAAGAGATTATTCCAAGCATAATCTTGGAATAATCAGGGAAGGTACATAAAAGCCCCGAGGGCTTTGGGTATGCCGAATAAGTGGGGACAAGGAGCAGGTTTTTCCAATTCCATTCTCTGGTTTCCTGGGGGTTCCTGGAGGTGTGCTTAGGTCTAGAAGAAGGCCAAGAAGGTTGATCACTGGCCTCTTTTCTACTTGGATTCCTTCTTTTTACTTTATTAGAATTTCATAAAATGTTTTTCCTTAAAAAAAAAAAAACACTGACTTAAAAAACAAACATATAGAAGTCACTGTGCTAAGCATGGGACATGGAGGTGGAAGGTGGAACTATGCCAAGCTGAGCTATTTCTTCTTCCTGTGATGGACTCTGGGAAGCCATGGAGACCTAGGAGCAGAGATGTGCCTGATTCAGAGTTTCACTTGAGAAAGGCGACTCTTGGGAGCAAGGATTGAGTAGAGCCAGCTTGCTATTCTGCAGCAAATGGATGCAGTCAGTTGCATCCATTAACAGACATTTATTGATTGAGTTGCTGGCTACTCTGAACAAGAAGTGTTCTCAGCATGAGATAGAGCTTTTGCCTTCATGAAGGTTCCATCAGTGGAGAAGCCTGGGCAGGTAACACATTGAAAGCGACACTTTACAAATTATACTGATGGTGAAAAAGTCCTGAAAAAAAATAAGAAAATAGAGTAGAAAGGGACTTCCCCAGTGGCCCAATGGTAAAGAATCTGCCTGCAATGCAAGAGATACAGGTTTGATCCCTAGGTCGGAAAGATCCCCTGGAGTAGAAAATGGCAACCCACTCCAGTATTCTTGCCTGGAGAATCCCCACGCACAGAGTCTGGCAGGCTACAGTCCGTGGGCTTGCAAAGCGTTGGGCATGACTGAGCATGCGCACAGAGAGTAGCCAACAGCAACGGAGCACCTGTGAGGGCCGCTTGTAAGCCTAAGGCCTGAACAAACTTACCGCAGAGTGCTTGATGAGCTTCTTGGCTGTTTCCTGCCAAGAAGGTTGACCTTTGATCTTTGGTGAGGAGTGGTGGCACATGGCAGTTACACATAGTTGGTTAAACTGGAAAACAAAGTCCAGAAACATCCCTTGTTATCAGCCCAGTGGCCATGCCACTGACAGTTGTTGTCATATCACACTCCAAAGATGGTTTGATTAGTTTCCTAAATTTGAATCTTACTTTATATATTAGTTAAGGATGCCTTTCTGTGATGACATCTGGGATCCAGAATTAAAAAAAAAAAAAAAAGATAGAAATCCAAAATGTGGCTAATGATCTGAAACTGCTTTAACCAATGAGTTGGCCTGGAAAATTTATACAGCAAAGGCACCCATGGATCCGTAGTTCCATGGAGGAAAGAAAGGTCATTCCTGATAACCAGGAAAGAATAATTCCACTGGTCTAAGTTCCAGTTGGCAAAGAGTGATGCAAAGTTGAGAAGATCTAGAAAATGTATCCAATTAATATTCATGGTTCATCCCGTAGCTGGAGATTCGGAGAACAGTACTCAGATCCCTCAGAGGAGGGGCTGGCAAAAGGAAGTGTTTTACTGGAACTTAGGTAAACATGCTGAGATTGGAAGGAGAGACCTCTGCAGCATAGATGTGTATTCTGCAGAGTTGCCAAGGGAACAAAAGGAAATTGTAGTTTGAGACAAAAGCCCAAACTTAGACTGGGCCATTTTGGAGAGAGTGAGAAAATTACCTGGCTTCCAGTCATCCAGGCTGCCCCAGGTTCTTCTGATAGTATCTCTCATACACCTTTTGGCAGTGTAATTCGAAACCTGATTACCTGGCCTTTTGTGCTTCCTAGGATGACCAGAGTGAACGTACACTTATATGTGGGTAATCAGCTCCAGTTTGAAGAATAAAAGAAGAGACTATCAAGGGCTGACCTAGGAATTGAGTCTTGGAAATTTTCGCTGTATTGATTTTAGCCATGTTGTCATAATAGTGTTAGGACTGGCAGTTCCAAGGGGGAGAGGTACAAAGTTACTCTCAGCCAGGCTTTCATATGCAAAAGACAAGGCTTGTGTTAAGGCTGGCACTCTTCAATGACTGTGATGAGGAAGTAGAATATAGGAGAGATCAGTTTCATGTTGGAGATTGTTCTAAGTTAACTCTAACTACTTGATTTTTTTTTTAACTGTTAGAACAGAGGGTAGACTATGGTACCAAGACAGTAGAGGGAATTCTCCTTTCACATATAGAAAATTTGGCATGTTGGGTAGGTGATCAGTTGGATTGAGAGAGTTGCCACCATTTGTTTAAATTGAAATTAACACATTCATATTGGGATGGCTAGGAAGAGAAAGCAGAAAAATATCCCCTTTCTTGCCTGGGGGAAAGAAGACATGATGAGGAAGAGAATTTGATGCCGAACTTCCACCTAAGCTCCCTTCCCTTTCCTTTCATCCCCCTTACAGGCAGGAGAAAACAAAAATAAAATACAACCTCAAAAAAGGGAAGGACCACTGATTGCAAGATTTCATGTCTCATAAGCAGGATTGCTAATACCTTCCCAGGGACCATTCCAGCACACCGCTGCATACCATTAATTGCTTAGCAGATGTTCACAGCCTTCTTTTAAAAATATTTGAGCCAGAGTATATTGTTGGTGGGAGAGGCAATGCATAATTTGGTTTGTCTCCAAGGAAAAAGAACTGTCTCCTTTCAGGAATTTACTAGCCTTGCTTTGTTTTTCAAATTCAGTTCCCGTTTGCTTTTATGGGAACACAAGGTAAGCGTTTCCAGGTACCTGGATGTCGTTGGAGACTGGATTTCCTTTGTTTCCCCTACACGGGAATGCGTTAACTTTGGTATCTAAGTGAGCTAAACTTTGAATGCAGCCCTTGTTTTGTTTTTAGCTCTTCCCGTGCTTCTCACTTTCTGTATAATTCCTTGCTTCTCATTTTCTGTACAATTCCTCCTGGGGTCCTCACTGCTCCTGAGAGCGGCGTTCCTGAAACTCTCTGGAAGAAAGTAAAGATTTCAGATTGTGTGAGAATAAGAAGGGATGAGGAGCTGTTATCAAGAAGTTTGAGAGAGGGCCATGCCTTGAGTGGCTCTCTTTGGCTTTTAGGACCCCGTGGCAGCTGGCGCCATGTTTAGCAGACAGAGGGAGTAGGACTCAGTCAAGCTGGGGGCTGGACTGGAAACACTGGTGTTTTGATGGAAGTGTACTTTTGCTCGTGGTATTCCCAACTGGAACATTACTCCCCCTTCTCTAATTTTCTACATCTTTTAAGTGTCTTTATATTTTAAGGCTCAGCTCAATGTTAACCTTTACATGTTGTCTTTCTGGAACCCTTTACCTGGATATCATCTATCCCTTGTCAGAACTCACATGGGTTTTTTTAAGCTCTATCTGTCTGATCCTCATCATCTGTCCTATTTAATTTCCTAAGGATACAGGTCACCATGTCTTTGTAGTGTCTCTATCATTGTATCTAGCACAGAAAATTGCATATATCATGCGTTCAGTAAATATTGCTTTTACAAATAATTAGACATATAGTTAATTTATAAACTGTAGTTCAGTGCAGTTCAGTCACTCAGTCATGTCTGACTCTTTGCAACCCCATGTACTGCAAACGCCGGTTTCCCTGTCCGTTACCAACTCCCGGAGGTTGCTCAGACTCATGTCCATCGAGTCAGTAATGCCATCCAACCATCTCATCCTCTGTCATCCCCTTCTCCTCCCACCTTCAAATTTTCCCAGCATCAAGGTATTTTCAAATGAGTCAGTTCTTCACATCAGGTGGCCGAAGCATTGGAGCGTCAGCTTCAGCATCAGTCCTTCTGATGAATATTCAGAACTATTTCCTTTAGGATGGACTGGCTGGATCTCCTTGCAGTCCAAGGGACTCTTAAGAATCTTCTCCATCTAACACCACAGTTCAAAAGCATCAATTCTTCAGCACTCAGCTTTCTTTATAGTCCAACTCTCACATCCATACACGGCTACTGAAAAAATCATAGCTTGGACTAAATGGACCTTTGTTGGCAAAGTAATGTCTCTGCTTTTTAATATGCTGTCTAGGTTGGTCATAACTTTTCTTCTAAGGAGTAAGTGTCTTTTAATTTCATGGCTGTAGTCACCATCTGCAGTGATTTGGGAGCCCCTCAAAATAAAGTCTGTCACTGTTTCAATTGTTTCCCCATCTATTTTCCATGAAGTGATGGGACCAGATGCCATGATCTTAGTTTTCTGAATGCAAAGTTTTAAGCCAGCTTTTTCACTCTCCTCTTTCACTTTCATCAAGAGGCTCTTTAGTTCTTCTTCACTTTTTGCCATAATGGTGGTGTCATCTACATATCTGAGGTTATTGATATTTCTCTTGCCAATCTTGATTCCAGCTTGTGCTTCATTCAGCCTGGTATTTTGCATGATGTACTCTGCATATAAGTTAAATAAGCAGGATGACAAGATATAGCCTTTGACTAGGTGGATCACAACAAACTGGAAAATTCTTCAAGAGATGGGAATACCAGACCACCTTACCTGCCTCTTGAGAAATCTGTATATATGTCAAGAAGGAACAGTTAGAACCAGACATGGAACAACAGACTGGTCCAAATTGGGAAAAGAGTTCGTCAAGGCTGTATAACCTGTAGAGAAGGTTCAAAACTCTTATCTTCTCGGTTATCCTTTGGATTCAGTGTGTTGGACTATGAACTGGTCTCCATGTCATGTTATAATGTGTGTGTGTGTTATCCACCTAGTCATGTCTGACTTTGTGATCCCCTGGAATATATCTGTCCAGGCTCCTCTGTCCATGGAATTTTCCTGGCAAGAATACTAGAGTGGTTTGCCATTCCTTTCTCCAGGAGTCCTGTTTTAATACCTCTTACCCAATAATGGGGGAGCCTTGCCTTCATTTAAATAGTAAGCTTCCCTGGAAACCCTCCTCTGTGCTATCATTATGTCAGATATCTTTTTTAAGATGTATGATAGTTGTTGATATGCATGTTGCAGAGAATGAGTGAGTTGAAGGAATATTGGAGCGCTATGAAGAAGTCCTAAAGACAATGGGAGAGGGACTGACAAGAGAGATGTTCCTGAAAGATACAGAAGCAAATTTAACTTATTGGACATTATTTTACCAGAATAGTAAAATAAGGAGCAAAGCAAGCTCTGTCTCCCTTCATGACAGAGCTCAGGGTCTCAAACCTTAGATCACACTACACTTATCTGATCAAACAAACCAGACCTTCTTCACATCTTTTGTAATGTCTCCCTTGGGTTCTCTCTTATCCATGTTTTTACTCTGGCCTTCTTTTTATTGCTTGATTGACTGATTGATTTTCTCCTGTATTTTAAGAGCTGTGATGTGTGATGTAGGGATGGTTTAGGGAGAGTTTTTCCAACAAAACTCACAGGAAGTCTTGGATCTGCGGCAGAACATTTGATGCCTGTAGGTAGTTACAGCAGAACAAACCTGGGCTGTTAACAAAATATCCCTAAAATGCCAATAGTTTTCTCATTGCTTCTGGTAACTTGGGATTTACTCAAGGGCACACAGTTCATTTCCAGTTTATCATCTTACTTCTCCACATGACTCTTTACCTTGCTACACAATGATTCCTTTAAAACTATTGGTTTTTCCAGAGATATGAAATAAACTAGTACTCTTGCTCAGGTACACTGGCTTGATCAGGGACCCAAATACTAGTTGCATGAAGCTTTCCTAATTTTAAATCAAGAGGATTTAAAGGATGAAAAGCATTGCATGTGGAAGATTCTATAAAAATGAGCCTTCATGCTGAATAGGAGTTCACTCAAAGCAGAGAAAATAAACCTGCCAGCTTGAGGGGCTATGCTGAGCAGAAGCAGAAAAAAGTTAGGTTTATGTGTAAAGTGATCCATAGTGTGACACATTTGTGGCATTTAGATACCCTCAAATATTCCTAACTGAATATTAACTGAAGATATAATTATGAACAGAGGATACAATTCACGGGAATTAAATGTGTCATTATTTGATAGGTCATTTATATTATACACTTTGTTCATCATCCCTGCATAATGTGAGAAAACTCTGATCAACACATGTTTAGTTCACTGTTACAAAGTATGATACACATGATAAAGGAAAGAAGGGGCAGATAAATGGATTTTCTAAGACCATAGGTCAACAGCCAACAATCCTTTCTCATTTCACAAAGTATTTACACATTTCACAAGGACCTTTCAACTCTAGTAGCAAGAGGTGGTCATTTATTTGATAGTGGTGGAAACCTACACTCTCTTTCATAGTTGCCAAAGCAGGTAACTGTCACGGTCGTGTTAGTTTGGTGCTAATGTTAGTCGCTTGGTCATGTCTGACTCTTTGCAGCTCCCTGGAGTGTAACCCACCTGGCTCCTCTGTCCATGGAATTTTCCAGGCAAGAATACTGGAATGGGTTGCCATTCCCTTCTCCAGGAGATCTTCCTTCCAACCCAGGGATTGAACCCAGGTCTCCTGCACTGCAGGCATATTCTTTATGACACCAGAGAAGCAAGTGTCATAAAACAGACAAGGGGTGGTGGTACTGGTTTAGTCACTAAGTCGTGTCCAAGTCTTGTGACCCCATGGACTGCAGCCTGCCAGGCTTCTGTGTCTGCAGGATTCTCCAGGCAAGAACACTAGAGTGGGTTGCCATTTCCTTCTCCAAAACAGACAGTAAAGAACCATAATAGGAAGCTGGGACTAGGAGGTGGGCACTCAGGCGGAGAGACCAGGACCAGACCATGCTTTAAACCATGAGCTTTAGTTTATCACCTTTTAGTAGATTGCCAGGTGAAGGGAATCTGCTGACAGGTAATTAACTAAAGTTTTAATTGCTGATACAAACCTCCCACGCTACACCAAAGTCTGTAACTTTGTTCCTGTGAGGATCCGTGGTCAAAATTAATTCAGCAATTATGTTTGGGAATGGGGGTGGGGACAGGGGGCAGGGGATGGGGAGAAAGCAGCTTAAAAAACATATTGTTTCTCCTTTGGTAGAAGAGAGGAGGGCAGTGAGACTAGAAGTTAATGCCTCAGCAAGCAAAGGGAAACACATTTTATTTGAGGACACAGAGCTTTCACTAGATGAATTCATATTAAATGACAAACCAACAGCACTTAGGGATTTCGTGCATTTCACAGGAGTTATTTATTGGATAAATAAACTAAACCTTGAGAGATGAGACTTCTGTACAGTGGGACTGGAAAAGCTGATGCTAACTGGTTCATTCAAAATATTTGGGATAAATATCTGCCTGTTCTTTGGGTAGAAAATCTCTTTATAGCTTAGGTTAGGCAATCCCTGCTATAAAAGTTGTTCTTTTATTTGGCTGTGCGTCACAGTTTCAGAGGAAGCTTCATCAAAGTTGAGCTTCTTCAGGCCTCACTATGCATTCCTGGAATCAGAATCCCAGGGATCTTTGGGAATCTGCCTTTGTAACAGGTTCCCCAAGAGATTTTTATGCAGCCAGGCCTTTCACCAGTCTCAGCAGCTGCTCTTACAAGCATTCTGCAGACAGAAATCTATCTGCGTAACAAGGAAAGGTGCTCGTCTATCTCCAGCAATAAATCTGATTTACAACTCAGGGCATCCACTCAAAACAGAGGCATGCATTTAGAAGAAAAAAAAAAAAAAGCCCTTGATATTAAGTGTAGGAGGAGATTAGATTAGTAATAAACATTAAAATCTATTTCCTGGTGTGTTTGGAGCCAATTTAATTGGCTGAATGGGTAGAATATGGTGGGAGTAAGGGGAAAAAAATGAAACCAGTCTCTGAATGCGGGACAGACTCTATCCATAGTCTAGATGGATGGCAAAGGCCAACCAAGACCTGTGGCCGTGAAGCAATTGAAAAATGATTAAAGCGTGAACCAGAATGTTAGTGGCAGAACAGCCATGGGTTTTATGAAAGTTAAACAAATGATATTATCTCGGTGTTGTTAATGTGCTAGTGTGAACAGAAAATGATACAGCCACACCTCTCTGTATTTCTGCACATATTAGAGAATTAGGGTGCTCTTCCACTCTTAGCTTTGTGGTGGGGGTCACTGTTCTTCTGGGGTTTTGGATACTGATTAATTAAAAAATATAAAAGCTTAATATTTCTCAAAGCCTCAAATTGCAGGTTGAAATTTTTAAAAATGTAATACCACATAACTGCTCTCAACCCCTCCTATCTGTCTAGCAGTTGCCTTGTTTAAGCTCTTATGTTTAGGAAGCCTGTCCTTTGTCAAGGGTATGTGTGGGTTTTTAATAAAACTGTTATCTTGTGTTATCTTAGCCTCCATGGTTGCTGCTGACTGGTTCAATTTCTTTTCAGGTGTAATAAAAAGATATTATCACTGAGATGTTAGAGAATTAATATTTCCCAGCTTCGTTTACTACCTCTGGATATGTTATGAGTCAATGTGGGAGGGGATAAGGTACTCAGAATTTCAGTCTAGGTCAAGATACATCATGAATTCTGCCCAACAGTTAACAGTGAGAAAGACCCTTTCACTTGAAGGCAGAATTAGCATGAGTCCAGAAGCTTTAGAAAACACAATATCATATAAGCCACATTGTTATACATACAGATGCCCGATTGTGAAATTGTGGAGCTCAGAACTGTAAAGTGAAATAGATGGTTACAATAACATTTTCCATTTGGGGATGAAATTAGCACTAGTGGAATTCTTCCACAACCAATAAATTTATCTGCCTCTTTAGTCTCTGGTGCCTTATGATCTACACAGTTATTATTTACAAATCTTTTGTGAGTAACATCATGCTTGTAATACTTTTCCTTCCTTCTGTTTTTCCTCTCAAATAATTTTTTTCCTCTACACATAATTAGGTTGTTTCACAGACATGGGGACCCAGTAGTTTTGACAGTTATTAAGCTGTTATGGTATTATGATGAGTAATAACAGGTGCTGAGATATTAAATATATCCCTTTCCCAAAGGTGACTAAATGAATGTGATACTTTCATAAATATGCCAGGGACTGGCAATGAAGAGGTTCATTAGCTTCTGGAGATTCATAACCTTTTTTTTTGTTCCTAAGATTTCCTGGGTCTATAGAAAGACATGAATGACTATAGGTTAACTGCCCTGAAGATGTACCCAGAATTTCCTGAGCAGAGAATAGTCAGATGAACAGTTTGGAAACAGTACAATCCTATGTCAGGTTGGAAATAAGCCACAGTTAGGCTGCAGGAGAGGCAGCCCTGCAGAGAGTCCCCTTCAGGGAAGGCCTTCCAGAGAGAATGGCACAACCGAAGAAGGCAGGAGAACACACACAACACAGAGAATATGCTGGAATCTAGGACAAGCTGCCTATTGGGAGAAATATCAATACCCTCAGATATGCAGATGACACCACCCTAATGGCAGAAAGTGAAGAGGAACTCAAAAGCCTCTTGATGAAAGTGAAAGCGGAGAGTGAAAAAGTTGGCTTAAAGCTCAACATTCAGAAAATGAAGATCATGGCATCCAGTCCCATCACTTCATGGGAAATAGATGGGGAAACAGTGGAAACAGTGTCAGACTATTTTTCTGGGCTCCAAAATCACTGCAGATGGTGACTGCAGCCATGAAATTAAAAGACGCTTACTCCTTGGAAGGAAAGTTATGAGCAACCTAGATAGCATATTCAAAAGCAGAGATATTACTTTGCTGACTAAGGTCTGTCTACTCAAGGCTATGGTTTTTCCAGTAGTCATGTATGGATGTGAGAGTTGGACTGTGAAGAAGGCTAGCACTGAAGAATTGATGCTTTTTTTTAAATTAATTTTTATTTTTTAGTTTGTTTTGCTTTACAATACTGTATTCATTTTGATATACATTGACATGAATCAGCCACGAGTGTACATGAACTCCCAATCCCGACCCCCACCTCCCCGCTCCCACCCCACACCATCTCTCTAGATTATCCCCGTGCATCAGTCCCAAGCATCCTGCATCCTGCATCGAACCTAGACCAGCAATTCGTTTCACTTATGATATCATACATGTTACACTGCCACTCTTCCAAATCATCCCACCCTCTCCCTCTCCCACAGAGTCCAAAAGGCTTGTTCTATACATCTGTGTCTCTTTTGCTGTCTCATGTACAAGTTTATCTTTACCATCTTTCTAAATTCCATATATATGTGTAAGTATACTGTATTGGTGTTTTTCTTTCTGGGTTACTTCACTCTGTATAATCGGCTCCAGATGCTTTTGAACTGTGGTGTTGGAGAAGACTCTTGAGAGTCCCTTGGACTGCAAGGAGATCCAACCAGTCCATTCTGAAGGAGATCAACCCTGGGATTCCTTTGGAAGGAATGATGCTAAAGCTTAAACTCTAATACTTTGGCCACCTCATGTGAAGAGTTGACTCATTGGAAAATACTCTGATGCTGGGAGGGATTGGGGGCAGGAGGAGAAGGGGATGACAGAGGATGAGATGGCTGGATGGCATCACTGACTCGATGGGTGTGAGTCTGAGTGAAATCCGGGAGTTGGTGATGGACAGGGAGGCCTGGCGTGCTGTGATTCATGGGGTCGCAAAGAGTCGGACATGACTGAGCGACTCAACTGAACTAAACTGAACCTTTTGGGCACTAAGTTTCTTATATCTACAGGGACCAAGATTGTCTTCTTCAGCACTACACACTGAAAGCATTAATTGAAAGCAATTCTTTGGTGTTCAGCCTTCTTTATGGTCCAATTCTCACATCCGTACATGACCACTGGAAAAGCCATAGCTTTGACTAGCTGGATCTTTGTTGGCAAAGAATGTCTCTGCTTTTTAATACTCTGTCTAGGTTTGTCATAACTTTCCTTCCAAGGAGTAAGAGTCTTTTAATTTCATGGCTGCAGTCACCATCCGCAGTGATTTTTGAGCCCAAGAAAATAAAGTCTGTCACTGTTTCCATTGTTTCCCCATCTATTTGCCATGAAGTGATGGGACTGGATGCCATGATCTTAGTTTTTTGAATGTTGAGTTTAAAGCTAGCTTTTTCACTCTCCCCTTTTACCTTCATCAAGAGGCTCTTTAATTCCTCTTCACTTTCTGCCATTAGGGTGATGCCATTTGCATATATGAGTTTATTGATATTTCTCCTGGCAATCTCAATTCCAGCTTGTACTTCATCCTGCTCAGCATTTCTCATGATATACTCTGCAAAGAAGGTAAATATCCAGGGTGACAATATACAGCCTTGACATACACCTTTCCCAATTTCCAACCAGTCTGTTGTTTCATATCTGGCCCTAACTATTGCTTCTTGACCTGCATAGAGGTTTCTCAGGAGGCAAGTAAGATGGTCTGGTATCTCCATCTCTTGAAGAATTTTCCACAGTTTGTTGTGATCCAAACAGTCAAAGGCTTTAGTGTCATCAATTAAGCAGAAATAGATGTTTTTCTGGTATTCTCTGACTTTTTCTGTGATCCGATGGATCTTGATAATTTGATCTCTAGATTTTTCTAAATCCAGCTTGTACATCTGAAAGTTCTTGGCTTAAACCACTGCTCAATTGCACTCAGTTCACATGCTAGCAAGGTAATACTCAAAATCCTCCAAGCTAGACTTCAACAGTATGTGAACTGAGAACTGCCAGGTTTGGATTTGAACTGGAAGGAAGGGCTGTTAGACAAATGAGGGTGCTCTGTCATAAGGTTCCATAAACTCTTCCTGTGATCTAGATAAACTTTCTCTGTTCCAGTCCCATATAACTTTAATTTCTGAAAAAGAGATTTCAGACCACATGTATTTCATGATATTCAAGGCATGTAAGTAAAGGCTGGCTTAGGTCTCTTTAGAGGCAAAAGAGGAAAAATCAATCAAAGTTTGGCAAACTTGAACTTGCTTTTGTAACTTCTTGATAGCACTAACTTCTGGATCAGAAATTCAATATGAGTTCAAAGTTCCAGAGTCATAGAGCAGGTAGAAGATTTCCAAGAAAGTCCCTTTGGTAGAATGAGTGTCAGTACAGACCACAGTAAGGATATTTGCAGAGCTTCACCACGGTGATGCTGCCATATTGCTGACTTTCAAACTGGGAAATAACCTAAAGGGGCAAGGTGGCAGCCACGGGGATTAGTGATGCTCCAGATGAAGCATTCCCTAAAGCATGTTGTGTGGACCCAGGTCAGCAAAGGATGTGCTCTGACGACTTTATGAACCCCTGTGATGAAGTCATGTGAGTTTCCTTCCTGTAGGACTGCTGTGTACTTTCATATACTGAATCGCCAAGATGGGGAATGTCATATATACAGTTTCCCTTAATTATCTGACCATGAACTCTAGTTATCTTTCAGGGCTTGTCCTCTATAGAGTACACTTTTAGAAATAGAATAGCAATGATATAATGGTTTTAAAGCCACTGGGCTTATTCCATCTGCCAGACACCATGTTAGTACTTTATAAATTCCATCTTATTTTATTCTCACAGCCTTCTAAAATAGGCACTAGTTTTATCTCCATTTTGCAGATGAGGAAACTGAGGTTCAGTTTAAGTCATTTAGTGTGTCGGCAATTGGCCAAGTAAGAATCTGATTTCAAAAAGGGACCGTATCAGTTATTTCACCCTAAACTTAAGGTTCTGAGTTCACTCTCCTCTCATATACTCAAGCCTCAAGCTGTGACCTTACTTAGCACTCACTGTGTATGGATCACTTTTCACAAGAATTCTTGTTATTCCTGTAAGCATCGCTATCATCATAATCAGTCCGGCTTCTCATGAATAGAAGGTAATAATTCAGTGCATTTCTGCAGGATGGTAGAAACGACACGTACCAGCATCAGGCTCAGAGCTGTCGAGTCACATGTTGCACTGTATGTCCGTGCTTTATGGTGTGTGTTAACTGTGGCAAATAAACCACTCAGCATTTTCCCCTTCTACCTTGTTTAGGCTGTAATTGGAGAGGGATTTATTTATGCTTATTGCAGACAGTAAGCTGAAGCTCATTTATCATGAGTGTTCATTCCTCAGCAAAACACATACAAACCCACCCAGTAATGTTGGGCAAACTGTGACATGCATCTGAGGTTGTGTGGAGTAGCAATAGGCCTGCTTATCTTCAGACACAGATCGGCAAGCAGGAGTCACTCACGAAACACAGAGGGCAGCAGTACTCAACCTGTCACTGCTGCTGCCTGCTTCTTGCCGCTGAGCCGGGATTCACGATGCAAAGATGGCCGGGGGAGTGCTTGCACTTTAGACCTCGGGATACAGAAACTCATTTTCCCAAAATAATGTGCTAATTTCTTAACATTGTTAATGCTGCCTACTTGTAAATGATGATTTGAGTGGGAATCATTTAGATTTGAAAGATTTCAGCTTGTGATGGGGAGATAGAAGAGAAGGAAGGAAAGAGAGGGGGCACAGAGTCCATTTGTGTGTTTGCTTTCTGTGTCAGTGAGAACCTGGCTGCAGCAATTTCCTCACTTTAGTTCTACATTTATTTCAAATGCCAACCCTTTCAAGCAGCCTTAGTATTCTTCCTGGTTTCTCCATAACATTGATGTTCTGCTTGTTCTGAAAGGGCATTCAGCTGGGAATCAGAGGTTTAGCTAATACAGCTACTTGCCTTTACTCCTCCTGATATTCCACAGCTTCTCCCTGGGCCTCCCTTAATTCCTTGTCAAATGTGGGGTTTGCATTAGAAGATTGCCTTTAATTGCTTTCCAGTATTATTTCCAAAAAGTGTTAGGATGGTATTGTGATAATGTCCAGAGAGAAATAGAGTGAGACTTTTATCTTTTAGAGTTACAGAGGAAATTATCTAATAGCTGAGACTTGCTTCAACATAACCCACTGTTGGGCTTGTGGGCACTGGACGGGGGTAGAAATAAAATTCATTGTCTTTGGGTTGATGGTTATTGAAGAGTGATGCATGCATGAGGGTTCATTCTCTATGTGCACGTATCACTGATAAATTGTTGTTTAGTTGCTAGGTTGTACCTGACTCTTTTACAACCCTGCCAGGCTCTTCTGTCTGTGCAGGTTCCCAGGCAAGAATGCTGGAGTGGGTTGCCATTTCCTTCTCCAGGGTATCTTCCTGACCCAGGGACTGAACCCGTGTCTCCTGCATTGGCAGACAGATTCTTTACCACTGAGCCACCAGGGAAGCCCACCACCCATTAAATACACACATGCCCATGTGTGTGCATATACATGTCATCAAAGTTTAAGAGTGTATGACCTAGGATTCTAATTGGCCCTTTGAAAACATAAGACTACTTTGACCTTGTCATGTGTTAATTTGCTTCATGTGCTTTACTTTTAGCCTTTATCCCCATTCTTAGAAATATCTTTTAAAATTCCAGATATCTCCTGCTGAAATTAGCCCAGGGTTGAAGTATGTAGAAGTGTGTGTGTGTGTGTGTGTGTGTGTGCTGTGTGTTTATGTGTGTGTGTGTGAGAGAGAGAGAGAGAGAAGAGGGACTTTAAGTCTTAGTTCTTCCAGTTTCTCGTCCTGAGTCCTTTGGAGCGACATTAACCAGTGAGGCCCTCACTGTTCCTGTCTGTTCAGTGGGGATCCCTGCCCTGCTCTCCACAGTGAAAGTCAGTTGCAGTAATGTCTATGACAAATGGAAGGTGTTCTTTCCCCACTGACCTTCTATCCATTGTGATGTGAGTGTTGATGTATTCCTGGACCCCTTTGCACTGCGTTTGCCTAAGTAAATGGAAGAGACCTTTATTTTTCAGTTTCGAGCCAAAAGTGCATTTGCCTTGCGTGTTCTGTTCAGTGAACCCCTTCTGTCTCCTCACACACACACTTCACAGCTTAAGTGCTGCTTGACTTAGGGAGGAGAATCAGAAATGTAGCTTCATTTTAGCCCTTCCTAAAGCTAATTCTACTAAAACAATAAACCTGTTTCTGACAAAGAGGGCTTGATTTGTATTTTTCGCCAAAACTGGTATATGGAATTTCCAGTCATAGTTACTGCACGCCTGGGATGTAATCGTTGAATCACCAGACAGAGCAGAAGCAGCCTTGGGTCTTGTTTGAAGCCATCAGCATTGCAGACACCTATCCTGAAGTTTTGTATCTGGGTGACCAGGATATTCTGCTCTTGGCTTTCAACAGAGAAGAGCCACAGAAAATGGTGCTTAAAGGTCACCTGCATTCCTGGATATTGGGCTTTGCTTAAATTGACGGAAGGTAAAGGTCAGCGTCCAGGCTTCTAAGGGGTATGCGTGGTTTGCCTTTTATGCTGGAGCTATGCTATGTTTGCAAATGTCAGTGTTCGAGAGGGTGAAAATTAATTGCAAAGTCATTAAAGTAGAGCAGGCTGACCCTGGGCTAGAGGAGGGGGGTTTGTAGGTGGAGAGAGATGCTTCCCAGAGCTGCACTCTAGGAGTGAGGTCAGGGAGGGAGAATCTTTCATGGATGCCAAGGCATCTGTTCAGTCCAAGAGGAGGACTCACTGCCTCTGAGAGACTGGTGCCTCCTGGCATGAGCTGTCTGGACTTTGGCAAGTTACAGAGACGATGCCGGATTTCACATCTTTCCTCCCACATCAGAGCAGCTGCCCTCGTAAAATATTCACTTAGCCATCAGTTTCCTATGTGTAAAAAATGTAAGCAACCAGTTCTCTCACATGACAATTGCTGGGATAGGAGTGAGAGGGGTTGGATAATTCATGAAAGTATTCCTGCTGGTAGTCTTTCTGCTTTTCTGCATTACTTAGTGGGAAAAGCTTGCATTCAGAGTATAGAAAAATTTAACAATCATATTATAAATATTGACTCAAAGCAATAATAGCAGTAGCAATAAAAGCTAAGACTCATGAAAGGCTTACTATGTGCCTAGCAATGCTATCCATGCTTTGCATACATCAATTCATTTAATCCTTACAAAAACCCAATGAGACATGTACTTTTATTTTCAGCTCCCTCCTCAGGCATGGAAAGGTGAAGTAACTTGCCCAGCAGCTAACAATCAGCCTGTGGTAGGGCAGCCCTTGGACCTAAGCAGGCCGGCTCCACAGTCTGTGCTTGAAATCATTCCACTGCACTTCTTGAACAGGCCAGTTGGAGTGTTCGGGGGTCTGGAACAGGCTCAGATGCACCCACATGTCTGGCCATGTGAGGTACATCTTGTGTGCACATCCCACGCAGCATTGCGGGATGCACCATGCCTCCGTGTGAACACCCAAGCCTGTCACAGAGTTACGCCCACCCCCTGCCAGCCAGTGACTGTGCCTTGCTTTTCCCCCCTAGCCCCGCTGGTGGACCTCACTCCAACCCACAGTGGCTCTGCCATGCTGATGCTGCTCTCCGTGGTGTTTGTGGGGCTGGCGGTATTCGTCATCTACAAGTTCAAAAGGTGGGTGTCCCCCTCCACCATCTCCCTCCTTCCCTCCTCTTTCTCCCCGACAGGTTCAGAAGCCTTTGCGGCCATGGTGTACACGTCCTGTGCACAGCAGTGATGGTTTCTGTTAATGTTTTAGGAAGATCCCGGGGATTAATGTTTATGCCCAGATGCAGAATGAGAAAGAACGAGAGATGGTCAGTCGAGTCAGTCACCCTGAAAGCAGGCCCTATGTCCCTCAGACTGAACTCAGGAGGCCTGGCCAGCTGATAGATGAGAAGGTGGAATCCCAGCTCATAGGTAAATGATTCCTGGTAGCCCTCAGCTCTTCAGCCTGAGTAGTCAATGGCTGGCTCTCTCTCTAACCCCTCTCTGGCTTGACGTAACCACTTTCTATGTTCTAACATCCCCGAGAGAAACAGCTAAGATGCCACTTTCCCTGCTTCCTTCCTTTAGAAAAGAGAGAGGAAAAAAAAGCTTTCTCGCTCCTATCTAGTTTTTTCTCTTCTGAGTTTATTCCTTTTTTGCAAAAGCGCTTGCTGAAACATTGGACTTCAAGTGTTCTTGGGCAAAGAGCAGAGTATGTGCTGTAACAATATATGAGAGGACAGAGCTCAGAGGCTAGAGCTGCTGATCCTAGAAGGCTGGGAAGGTCTTGGGAGCCAGGGTTTATAATGACCAGAGCAAGCCACGGCACCCCCACCTGGAGACAGTTCTAAGGACGGCAGACTGCTCCAGACCACATGTAAAAGAAAAACTGATCACCCTAGTTTTTTTTTTTTTAATCTAGCTTTAATCTAAGACTGTCCCCCAGGAAACATGGAACCTAAGAATTCTGAGGACAAGAGCCATCAAGTTGGCAGGACATGTCAGGAGTGAAGTTTCCTGGAGAGAGCACTGGAGGGTTAGATTGTTCTAGAGCAGCTGGAAGATTTCTTCCTCCTTTTCACCTGTGCCCTACCAGAAGTCTTAAAATGGATTTCAACATAATTCAGTAGGGCTCACGCTGCCTGGAAAGAAAGCATGGGAATCTAACAGCTAGGTGTAGAAAGTCTCAGGGTAATTGCTACATTCTACTATTTATTGTAGAGGAAATTTCCCAGGAAATTAGGTAAATCCATGAAGCCACCACTGTGATCCACTTCTCTCCTAGTCTCCTCCTGTCTGGTGGCCACAGAGTTGAAGCTGTAAATGTTTCTGTTTAGACCCTGCATTGCTGACTCTGATGGATACATTGTTATATAAGCATTCATGCTTTACTCTGATGTGATCATGCCAAACCACCTAGAAGGTCCTTACCTAGGGATATCCCATGGATGGAAGAGCCAGGTAGGCTGCAGTCTATGGGGTCGCTAGGAGTCGGATACGACTGAGCGACTTCACTTTCACTTTTCACTTTCATGCATTGGAGAAGGAAATGGCAACCCACTCCAGTGTTCTTGCCTGGAGAATCCCAGGGACGGGAGAGCCTGGTGGGCTGCTGTCTCTGGGGTCGCACAGTGTCGGACACGACTGAAGCGACTTAGCAGCAGCAGCAGGACTGTTAATCTGAAACCTGGAAAAGAAAGAAAAAAAGTGCTTAGAGGGAGGCAGCATCCTCTCTTTAAACGAGTTCTTTGGCTGTATAAGGGGAAATTTAAATGTGCTGCCTGGCTTGTAGGGGAGGTAATAATAACAACAGCCCCCACGTCTGGTGTCCAGTCTTCACAGCGTGCTTCCTTTTATTTGGGGAGACAAGGTGATAAATGAATAATTGCTTTGGGTTAAAAAGAAAAAGGTTTTTTGGTCTTCAAGTCCAGAGAAGCGTTCACCCTGTCTATTTATTTCTAAAGCTTCTAAGTGCATTTTTGTGGGTCGTTTGGTTTTCAAGCCCATTTCCATGGGGTGTGAGGCACTGTTTGCTTTATTAAAGTAGCAATCCCTCCTTCACCAGGAACAGCTCCCAGCGCATTGCAACGTGTCTGACACCTTTCCATTTCCAGTGTCATTAAATGAGTAAGTGTTACACGTTTTCTCTTAGGAGAGTAGCTTTACCCTCCCCTCCCTCCCCTTCTACTCAACCTGGTGACTCATCTCTCCGATTGCAAAGAGCAAGACACGCCACTCCACCTTCAACGCCAAAGCGGGGATCGGCTGGGGCTCAATTTGCCATTTAAGGAAAACCCCCAAAGGCTACAGGCGACCTGCTGATCAGGAGAATTTCGCTCTTGTCAAGTGCATCCTGCTCCATGACCACTAACTTTGTGTTTTTTTTTTTTTTTCCTTTGTTGTTCTGTTTCCTATCTTGCCAGGAAGTATTTCCATAGTTGCTGAGAATCAAAGCACAAAAGAAATCCCTACCTATGTAAATGTTTGACTGGAGGACGCCAGTAAAAACAAAAACAAACAAATAAAATAAAAACAATCAAAATCCAAACAGACAAACAAACACTCACTGCATCGGAACTTTTTAATTCTTCAGACACAACAAGGGTTTTTAGCTTTAAGCCTGTGCATGTGGACAGTACCTTGAGAACATGCTTGGAGGGGCAGTGTACAGGTGCTCTATTTTAATGGAAAAAAACACTCCCCTCCCCCTTTCTTCTTCTCTCTTTTTTCTGATCGGTCGTGTTTGTAGAAAATTCCTAACATATATAGGCCAAGGAAATTGCATGTATTTTTGGAAATATTCTTGGCTCTAGATTTAACAGCTCTTTTAGCACTATAGGCTGATGGGTGGATTAGCCACCCTGGCTCTTTTCACAAGACACAAAGACATGCACAGGAGTTCAAAACCCTGAGCTGTTTCTCTGTTCCACTTTCCTTGTTGCTATTTTCCCCTTCTAAGTTATCTTGGGGAGCTCTGTTGGCTGACAGCAGTCACAAGGTAGCCTTCTCCATTCTGAGCAGCCATAGGGACAAAGAAGCAACTTCAGGTTCCATGGATGCAGGCAGAATAGGGAAGGAAGGAAGGAAGGCAGGGGGCAAGTGTGTCAAAAGTGGACCTGGGTTTCCCGTTCCCCCTTCCAATCATGACAACCTCTCCTCTAGCTTGCCCTTCTCCTGCTCTGTGTAGGAAACAGAATCCCAGTTACCCGCATTCTGACCTTCCCATTTGTCTGCTCTCCGCGTGTGGTCATAATCTGTCAATGCCTTTGTATCTCTTCCTTCCAGTCCCCAACGTATCCTACAACAGCTCCTGCCTTTTCTTCCCAAACACGTTGCTAGCTTCTAGACTTTCATCCTGATATTCCTTAAAAACTGACCTTGCCTCTGCCAACCCTGCCTCCACCACCCAAAGTTTCTGATCTCTGTGTCAGCTTTGCACATGCCCACGCATGCAGCCTCCATATACATCCTGCCCTGCAGGGGTCAGCTTCATGTATTTTTTTTTTTTTTTTTTTTTGTCTCCTCCTGTAGAACCTGCCTTTTCTAAGTATCCTTGCCTTTCCCCACCTGGAAACACATAACGTGTGTGAAAGTGTTGACAGATGCAAAGCAATTCAAACCTGGCCCATGTATCTTAGAAAAGAAAGTGTACGAATGAATCGTGGTTTTTCCTCACAGCTTAACAAATATCTCCTATAGTCAGATTCCAGAAGATTCTTGTGAGAAATGTTCTGCATGTGTTACTGTGTGGCAGGGCAATTTCCTCCTGTGATGGTTGCTATTACCCAGTATTTCTTCTCTTCAGTAGAGTGAAATTATTTGTAAAATAAAACCGATGTTAAGCAGAAGAAGAACCTAGTTAATGGATTTAATGTTTAAGAGTGTCAAAAAGTCTAAGAACACATGGAGGTCTTGCCATATTGGGATGGGATTGTGATTATGTAGGATGACCCTAGACTTCTTACTTGTGTGCTCTCTGCTCTGTGAGTCTCATAGTATCAGCAAAGGACAATTTAGTAAGCATAAAGGGGTAGAGTGAGCAGACTCAAGCAGATTGGCTCAAAGCAGGAAGAAACCTCCATTCTCCCAGGGCCATCAGGAAAGAAGGTCCAGAGAGAGTGGGAAACAAAAGTATGTCCAACAGCAGCCCTTGGAGAATTATGGATTGGATAAAGCCCACTCTAAAATATAAGAGAAAGGACAATGGCAGTGTCCTAGAGATCCTGATGACCCCTGCCTTTGTGTAGCTCAAGTAAGGAAGAGTAGCAAAGCTTCACTCAGAAGTTAATCAAGCAGAAAAGTTTATGGTTGAAGATGCTTGGTATGAATCTGGGAAACAGATTATGCCTGAGGCTGCCATCTGTTTGTAGAACTCAATTGATCCCCAACCTGCCAGGCTTCCTATCCCATAAGAAACATCTTCATTGATCCTCTTTGGTTGGAGCCTCCCAAATTTAATCTGGAAGACAGTGTTTGGAAACCAAATGAGGCTCATTCACAACAGACCAGGGAATCATCAGAGTTGCAGTTCAATTAATTTTAATTGGAAAACTATGAAAAAGGGAATAATACTCAATCTAGCACAGTGCCTTGCTTAAAATAGGTATTAAGAAAATTGTGTGTTGGAAGAATAAATGAATACATGAGAAGACATAGGGAAGAATGGACTTGTAAGTCCTCATCTAAAACAGAGGTGGAGATGAGATGCCTGGCATTTTGGGAAGTGATCACAGATGGCCAGTTCTAGATTCAGCATCTCCAAGGTCCTCATGTTCCTCTCCTTAGAGCTCCCTCCCACCTATAGGAGACTGGTGAGGCAAAGTAATTGCTCAGAGGGGATCTTATTGTTCATATGATCTAGCTCCATGGTTCTCAAAGTGTGGTACCCAGAGACCAGCAGTATCAGCATCACCTTGGACTTGTTAGAAATGCAGATTTTATGTCCCCTTAAACTCAGACCTACTGAATTAGAAACTGCAGAGTTGGGGCCCAGAAGACTGTTTTTACAAGCTCTTCAAGTGGTTCTGAAATACACTAAAGTTTGAGAACCATCATGGGAGGCCACACCAGCTCAATCTCAAAGAGAAGGTAGTGATGAGAGCCTGCCAATGGGAGGGACCCAAGTGCCTACCTACTCACTAACAGCAGGTACAAACACATTGAGGAGTTTGGTGGGCTCAAGGCCAGAGGAATGGGTGGGGAGGGATGGATGGGAAAGGTAAGATTCAGGGCAAACTGCAAATCTGATATTAAAACATTTTCCAAAATCCCAGAGGGCAAACTGCGCATGCTCCACTCTGAACTACCCAACCAAGGTTTCCTCCTTTGCCTTATTTTTAACTGGATTCACTCTCCAAAATGCAGAGTTTGCTTTGCTTTTATTCAGAAGTTCCAAACAGCAACTTTGAGAGCAGTGGGGTGCTTGGCAGCTGTTCTGTGTTTTCCAGGATTCCAACTGAGCATTGAAATTCCCTCATTTGCCAATTTATTTTTATAGGAAGCCAATTAAAAAAAGAAAAAAAAGAAAGTTTTCTTATAGTATTGGAACTACTTCTAATTTTAAAATGACTTTTTTGATGTATTTTTTGTTAAATACTATGTAGTGTAATGTATAATTGCTCTTGTTTATTGCTTTTACAATCATATTTATTAAACAGATAATGTCTCTAAAATCTATGCCTCAAGGTGTTTCTTTTATTCCAGACCTCGGTGTTCAGTCCAGATATAGAAGCACTAAATCTATAGGGTTTCATAAAGGCTAAATGCATGAGAGTTTAGTAAGCAGCATAGGTTTGAGGGCTTTGCATTTGGGGGGGGTTGGTTTTTGCTTTTGAAGTAGGATATATGTCTACTGCCTGAGTTCTACCCACATTTCAGTTGACTGTATAATGTCTGTTGCTTTACTATTGCTTTATTCTATTTAAAAATCACCCTAAGCTGGTTACATTGGAATGAGTACCATTCTTACTTTTTGTTCCTTTAAAATGAGAAATTATTGACATGGAACAAATCCATTCAAATTTGTTCAGAAGCTTGTAGTTACTGAAGGGCCAAAACTGCATGTAATGGACTGAAACTTGGGGAGAGGAAAGAGCTCAAATGCTAGAGTAATTATGGCTTTGCTACAGGAATCAGGACAATGGAGTTTTCCTCCCACCGCCAGCAGCTGTGTGACCTTGAGCAGAGCTTTAGTGTCCTCATGTGGATAATTTGAAGGAAAAGGACACCTCCCAGAACTGTATTCTGAGTGGGCGAGTCATGTCCAAGAGTTCCAAATAGCTGACTTAAACTTGGTGGAAAATAAAGACGTGGACTGGATCCAAATCCTTTTGGCCTTGTGGTGTGTTTTCTCGGTCAACGTTTTGTACTTGTGTTTCATTGAAACATTTGTGCAGACACAGAGCCCTCCAAAGCCTTTTCGACGACCTGCCAGGCTCAGTATGGCACTGCCTCATTTGAACAGTCTCAGCATGCATGGGAACTTCTGTTGTTTTTCAGGTGAGCTTTCATCTCTCCTTTAACACAGACTAAACTTTCCTTCTGACCCTTCATTATTTTCAGGCCTATACTGGTTTTCTCCATCAGGAGCAGCTTAGCTCCTGTGTCACTGAGGGTGAAAGTGAAAGTTGCTTAGTCATGTCCGACTCTTTGTGACCCCATGGACAGTCCATGGAATTCTCCAGGCCAGAATCCCGGAGTGGGTAGTCTTTCCTTTCTCCAAGGGATCTTCCCAACCCAGATATTGAGCCCAGGTCTCCTGCATTGCAGACAGATTCTTTACCAGCTGAGCTAGAATTCATAGTACGTCACTGAGGGTACAGGCAGTCAAACAAAAGTCATCCCTGGAGATTTCAGACAGGATTTAATAAGGAAATGTGTTGTTTGAGTAACTGAAGAGCCAGGATGCCAAATAAGGGAAGGTGAAGCAACTGTAAGATAAACATCAACAGGAGGCCTCTATCTTCCCTGGGCTGGAAAGACAAAAAGATCCCCAGAGCCCAGGACCCAGACCACTAGATGGAAGCTGAAGTCATGGAGGACATGTCTGGAAGAAACTGGAGCCATGGAGAAGACACAGCCTTTGCCAGCATTGTGGCCCCAGCAGAGGGGAGGGAGTGGGGGGAGCTTGTCCTAGGCCTCCCATCTCCCGCCAGTGTTTCCCACCAGCTCAGCCCAGCCACACACAAGGAAGTGGGTAGTGGAGCCTAGAAAATAGTTTTCTGAGTTACTAAGTAGAAAAAGGAGGAGTGGGAAGTGGACTTGAGAAACACAGATGGATAATTGGCACAGCCCTTGTTTCAAGTTCTGCCCACTTCAACAAATCTCCTTCCACCCAAAGGTGCTTACTAAATAGTCGGTGTTCCTTTCTCTATGCCATTCTTTCACATAAAAGCCTTTAAGCAACACATATTTAAAATGTGGCATTATGTTTATGTATGCCCGTTTATACCTTTCTCACCAAGTTCTATGCTCACTTAGTGGAGAATCTTCTATTTTTCATTTCACCCCTTCAACCTGTAGCTGACAGCACTGGACATCACCATTAGGGGGCACTGGATAAATGTTTGCTGAAACAACCTTGGATTTTCAGTTTGGTGTTGCAAGTCCATTTCATTTAGCAAAGACCTCTGAGATGCCCTCCTGGGTCAGACTCCCCTACCCAGACAGCACCTCCAATTACATGTTCAGTTGGTGTTTGTCAAGCATCAACACATCCTTGCCCTTCATCTCTGATACCACTCAAGCTGCTGTATTCAGGAAGCTATTCTTATGTATTAATTTAAGAGAAATAATTGCTGTTTAGGAAAAAAAAAAAAAAAACCCTCTCTAGAATGTAGCATGAAAAACAAAGGCCTAAGTCTGGTTTCTGAACCCTTATGTAATTTGTTTCTATTTCTTAGGGGTTAATAGTATTTTGAAAAAGAATGTTAGGCTCACTCTTTCATAATGGGGGAATCCGAAATAAATTCTAGATGATCATATATAAGGAAATAGCTGCTACAGTTTTCATGTTAAGCACACGAAAAAGAATCTTTGGTTTACAAAACAAATAATTATCAATCCATTTTGGTGCAGACTTTTTAGGTAGTTCTAATACAGCTGTGAACAAAGCTGATAATATGTCTGCCTTCATGGGGATATATTCTAATAGGGGCAAATAAAAAATTTAATATAACATGTACGATGCTATCCTCTATAAAATTTAGAGATATTTATAGGTAAATAAACAGGGAGCAGAGTGACTGAGGATGGGAGAGGAGGAAGTTAGTCCCCAGCTTCTCTGAGATCTGAAAGCTGAAAAGGAACTAGTCATTCAGAGACGTATACATCGTTAAACGGTGAAAAGGAACTAGTCATTCAGAGACGTATACATCATTAAACGGTTAATACACAAATATGACACTTATCTTAAAGAGGACCTGATATTTGCTTGTGAAAGTGGTCACTGGAGCACTGATAGCTTGTGGTATTTTAAAGGTGTAGAAGGAGTGATCGGAAATCCAGTAGAAGATTGTGCTACCGAATGGATGGCAAGGCTCTTAACACAAGAGGCAGATGGAGGCCACTGGCAGGTGTATGTATATGTTAAAAGCAGTTTGGATATCCTGGTAAAAGGAAGAAGTCTCACTTGACAGCAAAGGGGAAAGATAAGAAATATGCCAGTTCTCCTTTCCTCCCCCTCAGCATTAGCCTAAGGACTTCTGCTGTGGAGACCGGCAGCCACCTCACTCTGCAGACCTTAGAACATCACCCACTTTCTAGCAGCCACAACTGATACTTAGAAATATGAGTTTGGCCCCAAGAATGTTCAATTGTGGTAAAAACTCTTTGTTAAAGAAGATGATAGTATGAAAAGGTATGATTGTTGCTTTTGATTCTCTCAGTCATGTCCAGCTCTTTGTGACCCCACGACTTCAGCACGCCAGGTTTCTCTGTCTTTCACCATGCCCTAGACTTTATTCAAACTCATGTCCATTGACTCAGTGATGCCATCCAACCATCTCATCCTCTGTTGCCCCCTTCTCCTCTTGCCCTCAGTCTTTCCCAGCATCAGGGTCTTTTCCAATGACTCAGCTCTTTGCATCAGATGGCCAAAGTATTGGAGCTTCAGCTTCAGTATCAGTCCTTCCAGTGAGTATTCAGGGTTGATTTCCTTTAGGATTGACTGGTTTGATCTCCTTGCAGTCCAAGGGACTCTCAAAAGTTTTTTTCAACACCACAGTCCGAAAGCATCTATTCTTGAGTCATCTAGATAATAAATACACTCTGTGAACAATAATGTTTCAAAAGATGCATCTGGAGATGTCCTGATGAAAGCTTTCTGCCCATGTAAACATTAAAAGGAACTCAGTAGACAGTATTTTTAAATTAACTATTTAACAATAATACACTGTATAGCTATATAATAAAGTAAAATGTTTCAGTAAAACTGTTTTTTCTAAAAAATATTTAATAGCCTGAGAAAATTCTCAGGCAATGTTAAGAGGAAGCAGAATTTAAGACTTTGTGTAGTATGAAAATAGCTTCTACAAAAAATAAGTAGGGGCAGACCGTCAGATTGACATACAGTAACACTTCTAACTTGTAAAAATGGCAGATTTTTAAAAATTCTACATCTTTATATATTTTCTATACTTTTCTAAAATGAACATATGTTACTCATATGGTCAGAAAAATACTATTTTAAATAAAATGCATAAGAAATATAGAACAGATCTAAAATATATTTATTATACTAATTAGGTAATTATTATGAATAGTTCTATATATAATATGTAAAGCTTATAGAAAAGTTCAAAATCATTGGCAATATATACTTATATATCTTTAGTAAATTAAAAATAACTTCTCTATGTAAAAAATACTTTTAGTTTCATTTTTGTTAGTTTATATTTATATTGAGGTGAAAATATTTTGCTGTTATGGTACTCACGTTTAATTCAGAAAATTTCAAATGTTTAAAATTTTTAAATGGTATAACATGCTGTGTGTGTGTATATATATATATGTATTATACATGTATGTATACACAATTGAACAATTAATAAAATGTTACCATATAAATATAATGTAAATATGTGCATTATTCAGATATGTGCACATGCATGTAGAAATAATTAACCTGAGTTTTTTTATTTTTTCACATGAGTTTTTGTTTTTTTTTTTCTCCCATAGAAATCATCTGAAAATACTCTCAGGAAACCTAGAGAGACAGATAACTACTGAATTCTTTTTATCTTTTTAAATAGGACAGAGAAATAATCATAATGTTATTTGGTCTACGCAGTATAGCATCCCAATTTTTAGGTGTATTTCCAAATGTTCTGTAAGTATCATTTCTTCTTTTTAACCTCTTAATTTTAAAACATGTTATAAGGATACTGGGACTTTGGGACAGGAGGATGGGAAGGATTTAATCCAAGTAGGAGACAATGACCTATAAAAGAAAAGGAGGCAAAGGATAGTACCTTTTTTATGTTATAAGGAATAAGTGATTTAAAACATGCAAATACTTCAGAGGAGTATGTCCATTTAAATAATGCGGGAACCCTGATCTGGAGAGTTTAAGTCCCATGTCCAGGATCACATGGCCAGTAGGATAGTGAAGTCAGAATTCCAACCCAGGACTCCTAATGGGCATGCCCCTCCTTTTTTCACTCTACCACCCCCCTTCCTGCCCTCCTCCAGGTAAGCCACAAATAGGAGATGGTTTAAAACAGAAAAAGTATGTGTTCACACAGTTCCCTACTCCAGATAGAGTGGTGAGAAAGTTTACACAAGAAAAAGAGTTATCATTCTTTTGAAAGCTCACTACAAATCCTATCTCAGCCTTTGCAGTTGAGTTTCACAAACAAAGACTTAGACCTTTCGACCTTACTTGACTGGTACACAGGAAAGATAGGCCACCTAAGCCCTCACAGAGGAAAGAACTGATATTTGCTAACTCCGGTAAACACTAGATATAGAGGAAGTGTTTTCCAAATTCCAATACGAAGTAACCTGAAGCCCAGCAGCTCAAGCGCCACCCAGGGGAGCTGCACGTAAATGGTAGGTACAGACACGGTTGGTGCACTGGAGGCTGGCTTCCTTACTGATTCTCAAGCCTCTGAATGAGGTTTCTTCCCAGTGCCCTCACTGCAGGGCAAGATCTTCCATCCTCACTTCGGCCCATCCTCACTTTTGGAGTGAAAAGTAATAACCCAGAATGAAGCCTTGCTGCTGCTAAGTCGCTTCAGTCGTGTCCACTCTGCATGACCCTATAGGTGGCAGCCCACCAGGCTCCTCCATCCCTGGGATTCTCCAGGCAAGAACACTGGAGTGGGTTGCCATTTCCTTCTCCAATTCGTGAAAGTGAAAACGGAAAGTGAAGTCACTCCGTTGTGTCTGACTCGTAGCGGCCCCATGGACTGCAGCCTACCAGGCTCCCCTACCCATGAGATTTTCCTGGCAAGAGTACTGCAGTGGGTTGCCATTGCCTTCTCTAATGAAGCCTTGAGGTTTTATTATATACAAGCATACTTGACCAAGCATGTTTTTATTTGTAACTGATGAGAGTCCACAATATTATTACAAATAAGAAAAAAACTGATTGGTTTGGGATGTCCCACTCAGTCATGGTGCATCATGAGACTTAATTGGGAAGGAAGACTGAAGCAAGTCTGGAAAGGACTGAGGAGGCAGGACTGACACAGGTAAGTGGCTGCTTCTTGACCTCAGTGTATTATCTAAAGAGGCATAAAAAAAATCTAGATTGTGTTTAGCCCAATTCTATAGGTGAAACATGCAACCTAAAAATTGTGGTCATCGATTACATGAAAAGTCAGGCTGGTGGATGTAATATAGGTGTCCTCAGTATCTGTATCTGTCTCTTATCAATAAGACTCTACTGAGTGTCCTGAAGGTGCGAGGCCAGTAAGGTCTGACCCTGAGGGACAGAGGATAGCAGAAACCAATCAAGGCATCTGGCTTCGATTTAATGGATTCTTAGCAGAACAGACTAGGGGGCTAAAGTCCATTAAAAAAACTGAAAGCAAGGCCAAATATCTAGGTCTGAGCTATGTGATAGAATAGCTAGGATTTGATAAGAAAGAAAAAACAAACAAACAAGCACACTGGACCCACAATTAAAGCATCCCAACTTCTCCCAAACTGAGACTTCTCCCAGCCTGAGCTTGTGACGCCTAATACACACTTCAGTCCTAGTAGCACTGGTTCTGGGACAATGTGGATTCCACTCCCTCCAAACCTTCTGGGAATGAATCATATAGTAATCTCAGAGCTTCTTGGGCAGTCTCTCAGAAAGTGACAGGAAGAAAGCCAGATGAGAGTAACTGTCCATTAGTTATCAAGCTCAAACAGATCTTGTCTACACTTTCTTCTTCTCCACTTTCTCCACACTATTCCTCTTCCTTTAGCATCTGCACTGACCTGGGTTCCTCTGTATAATTTTGTTGTTATTGTTTAGTTGCTAAATTACATCAGACTCTTTTGCAACCACAAGGACTGTAGCCTGCCAGGCTCCTCTGTCCAAGGGAGTTCCCAGACAAGAATACAAAAGTGGGTTGCCATTTCCTTCTCTGGGGGATCTTCCTGACCCAGGGATTGAACCCAGGTCTCCAGCATCGGCAGGAGGGTCCTTTATTACTGAGCCACCTGGGGAGCCCCTTTATAATTTTGGGAGACAACAAATAAATCCAGTGTACAGTGATTGACTCACCTTGAACTCTGCAGTAGGGAAAACTTGTCAGTGAGCACGCAGGTCTGTGTGCTCTGTGTGTAGGCAGAGGTACTCCTTTTGGTATAATGTGCGGTAGGCAGTTTCTGGGAAAAACAAAAGCAATGCCAGATGTTTTATTAGGTATATTGCAGTGGTCCACTCTGCATAATTTTATAGGCATTACAAATGGGACTGCCATCCATCCTCTCCTGGGAAGCAGAGACAGAAAGTTACTCAACAGCCGGAGTCCAAATTTTCAAGTGCTCGGGGAATATCTTTATCAGAATCAAGTTTGCCAGAACTGCTTGGCTAGAATTAGAGACTCACAATTCTAGAGCTGGAGGGGAAATAAGAAATAATTCTGTGTATTTCTTAAGCACTGACTAGGTGCTGGGTCTCAGGCTAGAGTGTGGACTTAGCCAGTCACCTCCTGTGACTGAGATGTTTTCTCATGGACACATAACAAGTTAGATCATAGCACAGACTCCTGCATCCAGATTAAAGCCTCTTTTCTGTTAGCCTCTGTTCTTCTTTCCATGATACCTTTCCTCTCCCATCCTTGAAGAACACAGAGAATATCCTTGAAGTGAAAAGAAAAGGATCCAGGAGAGGTGAGAAAAATGACTACCACAAACCCAGGATCCGAGGGTGTAGAATGGCCCTCAATCCATGAAAAATAAAGAGTGCGTCTATTCATTTGCTCTGTCAGTTTTTTCAACACACAGGATCTGAATAGCTACTAAATCACAGGTCAGTCTCTAAAGTGTGTAACTTTAAAGAAGCAGTCTAAGTCATCAACTAGTAATTTAAACAGAAATTCTAACCTTTATTTACATGATTCAAGGAATATTATTGGGCATGTGAGTCATAACTTTTGCTACAATTTTCAAACCTCTTTCATGCCCTGATTTTTCTTACAACTGTTTTTCAACTCTTTGTGCTGCATTCTCAGAGCATATTTGACTCTACACTATGGACTGTAGCCCATTTGAATAAATCTTGCTGGAGAATTATATATGTTAATAAGTCACCCAAAAATCTATAGGAGAAAGATTCAACCCAATTAGGCAATATGTTCAACTTAATAAACAAGAAATAAAGAGAAGTTAAACATTAATATTAAATTTAGGGCATAGAGAATAACAACGCTGTTTAAAAAAGAGGGTCTTGGCAAAGATAAAAAATTATTTCAGGTTTAGATACCTCGCATACAACAGGCAGTAAAGACACACTGAAGGGAGTGGAGAGGAGTACCAGCAGATTTTGTTGTTATTTTAGTTGCTCAATCATGTCTGACTCTTTTGGACCCCATGGACTATAGCCTACCAGGTTCCTCTATCCATAAGATTTTCCAGGCAAGAATACTGGAGTGGGTTGCATTTCCTTCTCCAGGGAATCTTCCTGGGCCAGGGATCAAACCTGTGCCTCTTGCATTGGCAGGCAGATTCTTTACCACTGAGCCACCAGGAAAGCTACTGGAGATCTACAAGGAAATTTAGCATTATAATAAGTAGACAAAACTATAAAATCCCAGACATCCAATTCTCTTTAGTGCAGGGGAAAAAAATTCTTCATGCATCATTAGGTCTGGAAGGTGTTCTGTGAACAAGAGGTGTAGTAGTGATGGTCATCGAATGTCTTAAAGATGCATTCGAGTTATGTTCAGTCTCTGTTTTGAGGGAAGACGGTGGCAAATATAGTGTATTTTAGAAAATTTTGTTAACAGTTATTTTAAAAGACTTCGGCATTTAAGCAGGTATGGTTCTCTTACTTTCAAGTGAAAATAAGAAAACCTCATCTATGTTTACTCCCAATGCCCAATGATGGCATGTAAATAAACTAAATGGGGTGTGAAACTTCCATATTTCAGTTATTCTAAAGAAGCCAGCAAATCTGGAGGTCTGATTTGTAGATTGTCCTTTGATAATGTTTGATCATCCTTTGTTCTTCAGTTCAAGTTTAACCCATTTCTCACTAGGGCCAGCTACTTAGAAACTAGTAATGCTAGTGAACAGGATTACTAAACTGAATGCTGTTCATGAGCTTGGAGTCCCTAATGTCAGAGCCTCGATTCACAGGTGACTAGTGGATTTGCCTTTACCTAAGATCAGTATCCGGGTATGAATGTGACTCTGGGAGTTAGGTTCTCATCAAAGTCCTGGGATTTCCTCTTACTGATTGTGCAGGCATGGGCAAGTGCTCCTTTTCATTCCTTGCTCTCCTTCTCTTCTGTTTTCTTTCCCTTTATCCTTTTTCTCCTTAAAGCCAGTTGCATAAAATAAAATATACAGCAACTTTGAGTGGATACTATATAGTTTAAAACCATATCTATGGAAATATTTACTGCAGTCTGTATACTAAGAACTCAGTAAATGCTAGTCAGGAATTCCAGGAGAAATAAGGAATACTAGCACAATCAGTATTGGAGAAGGAAATGGCAACCCACTCCAGTGTTCTTGCCTGGAGAATCCCAGGGACAGGGGAGCCTGGTAAGCTGCCGTCTATGGGGTCGCACAGTCACACACGACTGAAGTGACTTAGCAGCAGCAGCAGCAGCACAATCAGTTCAGTTCAGTCACTCAGTTGTATCCGACTCTTTGCGACCCCATGAATCGCAGCACGCTAGGCCACCCTGTCCATCACCAATTCCCAGAGTTTACTCAAACTCATATCCATCGAGTCGGTGATGCCATCCAGCCATCTCATCCTCTGTCGTCCCCTTCTCTTCCTGCCCCCAATCCCTCCCAGCATCAGGGTCTTTTCCAATGAGTCAACTCTTCACATAAGGTGGCCAAAGTATTGGCAGAGAAGGCAATGGCACCCCACTCCAGTACTCTTGCCTGGAAAATCCCATGGATGGAGGAGCCTAGTGGGCTGCAGTCCATGGGGTCGCTAAGAGTCGGGCACGACTGAGCTACTTCACTTTCACTTTTCACTTTCATGCATTGGAGAAGGAAATGGCAACCCACTCCAGTGTTCTTGCCTGGAGAATCCCAGGGACAGGGGAGCCTGGTAAGCTGCCGTCTATGGGGTCGCACAGTCACACACGACTGAAGTGACTTAGCAGCAGCAGCAGCAGCACAATCAGTTCAGTTCAGTCACTCAGTTGTATCCGACTCTTTGCGACCCCATGAATCGCAGCACGCTAGGCCACCCTGTCCATCACCAATTCCCAGAGTTTACTCAAACTCATATCCATCGAGTCGGTGATGCCATCCAGCCATCTCATCCTCTGTCGTCCCCTTCTCTTCCTGCCCCCAATCCCTCCCAGCATCAGGGTCTTTTCCAATGAGTCAACTCTTCACATAAGGTGGCCAAAGTATTGGCAGAGAAGGCAATGGCACCCCATCCAGTACTCTTGCCTGGAAAATCCCATGGATGGAGGAGCCTGGTGGGCTGCAGTCCATGGGGTCACTAAGAGTCGGACACGACTGAGCGACTTCACTTTTACTTCTCACTTTCATGCATTGGAGAAGGAAATGGCAACCCACTCCAGTGTTCTTGCCTGGAGAATCCCAGGGACGGGGGAGCCTGGTGGGCTGCCGTCTATGGGGTCGCACAGAGTCAGACACGACTGAAGCGACTTAGCAGCAGCAGCAGCAGCAGCAGCACAATCAGTTCAGTTCAGTGGCTCAGCCGTGTCTGACTCTGTGTGACCCCATGAATCGCAGCACGCCAGGCCTCCCTGTCCATCACCAACTCCCGGAGTTCACTCAGACTCATGTCCATCGAGTCGGTGATGCCATCCAGCCATCTCATCCCCTGTTATCCCCTTCTCCTCCTGCCCCCAATCCCTCCCAGCATCAGGGTCTTTTCCAATGAGTCAGCTCTTCACATGAAGTGGCCAAAGCATTGGAGTTTCAGCTTTAGCATCGGTCCTTCCAATGACTAGCATAATACAATAGTAGAAATGTTTCTGTATCTGGATGATAAGCATGACTTAAATTCAGTATCATAATGTATTAGCTAAGGTCCCAGAGAAACAGAACAAATAGGATATATTCATAGATTTGTTTTAAATGGTTCATGAGATGATGGTGGCTAGCAAGTCTGAAATCTGTGGAACAGACCAACAGACTGGAAGTTCTGATGAGTATTTACTCATAAGACAATTTGGAGACACATTTCCCTCCTCCTCTGGAAAGCTCAATCTTTTCTCTAAATGCTTTCAACTTATTGGATGAGGCCCTCCCATATGATGGCAGCATAATCTGCTGTCCTCAGTCTACCAATTTAAATATCCATCACATTTAAAAAATATTTCACAGAGACTTTGAGACTACATTCGACCAAACAACTGGGCACTGTAGCCAAATGGACAGTCACTAATTATCACATGTCATCAGCGTAACTCCCTGAAATATGCACTGTCTGGCAGTTAGGTTGACTGAACTGTTCCTTTGATTCCTCTTTCTCTCTTGGTTCCTGGTCAAGTTGCTTATTCCTCTGAGACTTAGATTTATCCTGTAGAAGATATTGTCCTTCCAGTTTTCCATATCCCTTCCTGGATGATCAATATGATTGTCTCCATGTAGAAGTATTGGTAGATTGTCATTGTCTGTCTAAGACATACCAAACAAATAAGTGATAGTCTTAAAGAGGCAAATGTGACTTTTTTTCTGGTTCTTTCAGATATAAGCTAATGGAGTTTGGCACCTAGGGAGCTGAGAAATATTTACAAGTCACTGCCCACTTTAAGGGCATATCAGGTAGCTAGGTGACTCATGCCTGACTACTCAGGTCTCATGGGACAGTTGAGCAAAAATAGGCTTTAATTCATCCATATATATATGTGAAGATAATTTAAATGGACAATGTGCATCGGGACTTGAGATGTTCCCATTATGAACTCAGAGGCATCAGGCAGGAGAAATCGAAAGCCCACCCTTCCTACAACAGCTGCTGGTAAGGAAGACTCGACTGGCTTTTCATTTTTTTTGGCTAAAATTTAAAGCATTGACTGTTTGTACACAAGCACATTATTCACAAGGTGAAAGCATGGAGAGAAACAGAAAAGTATAGAGAAACAGAAAAAGTATAGAAAATAAAGATTTTTTTTTTAATGAATTTTTAATTTAATTTTTTAAGAAGAAGAAAAAGGAGAAGAAAGAAGAGGGAGAAAAGAGAGACAGAAAAGAGGTACGGAGAAATTTTTCCAGGCACATGATGCATGAAATTATCCTGTCATTAACTCCACAGAGGTCTGGCTCCGTGTATGATGAGGAGCATTCAGAGGACTGGAGAAGCCACCCATTACTGCTTCAGTGGAACTCCAGGCAGGGCAGAGATGGCTGGGAGTCCTCTGAGAAGGAAGGGTATGTGTTGGGTATTTTGCTTTCTAAGAAACCAAGATACTGAAGTGAATTTAATTACAAGTCTAAGTGCCATAGAATAAAAATGACTAATTGAAGAAAACAAAGGTGTTTCATATCTATTGTCAGGGTGGGAATAATTTTCAAATATTAAGGAGATTGGAACAAGTGTCATGAACTAGCAGGATACAGAAGGTAAACATTCAGCTAGGGATTTCCAGAAAGCAGCGGCCCTGCAGGAACTGGGCCCAAGCCAAATGCAATAGAGGCTGAGAGTAGAGAAAAGAGGGCAGAGTCACACCCCTAACCAAACAACACAACCTAACTGCAGGAAAACCAGATGGCCTGAAGTATAGTATAATCCTAAATTCTTTCTAAATTCTTCCTTTCCACTGTATGTAAGAGAAGCATTTTTGCCTGAATTTCTTTAAGGAAGAGAGTTTGAAAAGATGGTGAATCTAAAAGTCTCTGTGATCACCATAACAAAGCTGCTACATTCCTTTTTCAGGAATAGGAATGGTATAGGAAATACAATGTATTACATAGAGAAGGGATAACATTCTCAATTGGCTGAACATCCACTGTAATAGGGAATATTCTGGGATATAAGGCTGAAGAGATATATTGTAGAGTGATATATTGCAGAGTGCCTTGAATACCATACTAAAAAGACAGGACTTTATCTAGTGGGAAGTCTATTTCCAAAGCCTTTGGAAAGTTTTAGCTTTGACATGGTATCATTAGAATGCTCCCTTTAAAATTGTCCTTGGAGCAGGGTGAAAGATAGATGAAAGATAACTAATAGATTAGTTGTCTATTGATGCTTAAGATGACCTCAATAAATATCAATTTAAAGCAACAAACAATTATGTTCTCACAGTTTCCAAGGGGCAAGGATCCAGGAGTAGATTAGTAAGATGGTTCTGACTCAAGGTAACACAGGAGGTGGCAGTCAAGCTGTTGGCCAGGACTATAATCACAGGAGGACTTCAGTAGGCTGGAGGATGTACAAAGGTAGCTCAGTCTCGTGGCTCTCCTAGAAGTCCTTAGATTCTTACCATACAGCCCTCGCTACAGGGCTACCTGACACTCTCATGGCATCTGGGTGCCTTCCCCTGGAGTGAATGATCCAAGGTCAAGGAAGAGGAGAGGAAGCCTGGTGCTTTTAATGACCTAGTCTCTGAAGTCTCACACAGTCACTTCTATGTATTAGAATTTGATCAACTAAATTCAACCTACATTCAAGAGGATCTCCACCTCTTGAAGGGAGAGAGAGAAAAGGATTTAAGTAAAACCAATATAGATAACTTAGCATTTGCATGTTATAGAGATTGTGCCACCTGATACCTCCCATCTCAACAGGTATTTGGGACAGGAAACAAAGTATTAATCGAAGTCTAGTGCAATGGTGAAGAGGACCAAAAAATTTTCGCTAAAGCAGTGTGATGAAAAAATGAATGTCAGGGACAACATATATGAGATATATTAAGAGGAAATATTTTAGGAAGATATGTTATAAATTAAATGTAAATAAGGAAGGAAAACAAAGATTATTTTTAAATTTCTTGTTTGTAAATTCAGTTCAGTTCAGTTCAGTCGCTCAGTAGTGTCCAACACTTTGCAACCACATGGACTGCAGCACGCCACGCTTCCCTGTCTATCACCAACTCCCGGAGATTACTCAAACTCATGTCCATTGAATCGGTAATACTATCCAACAATCTCATCCTCTGTCGTCCCCTTCTCCTACCACCTTCAATCTTTCCCAGCATCAGGGTCTTTTCATATGAGTCAGTTCTTCACATCAGGTGCTCAAAGTATTGGAGTTTCAGCTTCAGCATCAGTCCTTCCAATGAATATTCAGGACTGATTTCCCTTAGGATTGACTGGTTGGATCCCTCACAGAGAGATCTAAGGGATTCTCAACAGTCTTCTCCAACACTACAGTTCAAAAGCATCAATTCTTTAGCATTCAGCTTTCTTTATAATCCAACTCTCACATCCATACATGACCACTGGAAAAACCATAGCTTTGGCTGGATGGACCTTTGTTGGCAAAGTAATGTCTCTGCTTTTTAACATGCTGTCTAGTTTGGCCATAGCGTTTCTTCCAAGGAGCAAGTGCTTTTAAATTCATGGTGGCGGTTGCCATTTGCAGTGATTCTGGAGCCCCCCAAAATTTAAAAAAAAATTGCAAATGACCTGTGATAATCAGACCAGGGTAGAGAGAACTAGTCTGATGATGATGTCTTTGGCACAAATAAGGAAGCCAGGGCAAGCGCTGAGGAAAGATGGGGGGTGATAACGAGTTTACTTTCAGAAATGTTGCGTTTATGATACTGCGGGGCCTATTGTGTGCTAACACTAGCAGACTGTTGAAACACTAGCCTGGAAAACTGAACTGGGAGTCTGGGAGAAGGGACTGACATGGCGATCACCCCAACGTGAGCAGTAAGGAAAAACAGACAATAAACGGGCTGGTTGAGGGAGAAAGAGGGAAGACGGCTCAGTTCACACTCAGGGGAAATACTGGCATTTGAGGGAACGGAGAAAGAAACAGAACTGTTGAAACTGACCAGGAAGAGAACTTGGAATCACTTGGGACCCAAGAGATAACAATATGGTAGGAGGAAAGGGAAGATGGACTCAACTGACCCTGTCCCATGCTGAGGGGTCAGGAAGAGTGTGGATTGTGTGGATAACTGTGTCTGGAAAGAATGCCATCTGTGGCCTCTAATAGTAATAACTGAGATGGAAAGTGAAGCAAAACCCAGATGGTACAGTATTGAGTGGTGAGTAAAAAACTTCAGTGGTATGCTAAAAAAAGGTTTAAAAACTGGCTTTCTAGGGTAGGGCCTGTTTTGAAACATTGCTGAATTTCATGGTGTAAATACTTTCATCATAGCCATTTACAAGCTATCAATGATTTCACAGTTAACCCCAAGATTCCAGAAAATTTAACAGTTAGTTCTCGTTAGCCTGTATGCTCTGGTTGCAGTACATCACCAGAAGGACTGAAAGATGAATAGGCATATAAGCATTCTTTCAAACATCTTTGGAAACAGACCTGATAACTTACACTTATGCTCTACAAACATGGAAAGGCAAGATATCGTCTCAGAAAGCTTCCGGAAATCCTCATAGTACAAGAGGCCAGAGGAAATCTCTCTTGGCTCCGCCCTTTGTGCCCCTTTCTATGAGTGTTCCGTGGGCAGCTGGGGTGTGCAGGGCCATCTGGAGTTCACTTTCCCTTAGTCTCCCTGTCTTTCCTCTTCATCACTCTTCCTCTAGGGGACCTCAGAGCAGCTATGTTTTTCCATGACCGATCTTTTGCCTTAAACACTCAATTCTTCATGGAGGAAGTATCGTGCTTAAATGCATCTTCCCCACCAGGGATAAGAACAATGGTACATAAAGGGACAAAAGAAGGAGAATCATGTCCTCCCACACTTAGAATATATAAAAGGAGACTTCAGAGTGGAAGAGTAGCTACGCATTCCTTGCTCTGCCAGAGCCCTCCTGTTTCTCACTATCATCCTGATCATGACCACAATGACCTTGATCAGGGATCTCAATCCTGGGTCGCCATGCCTCCACCAATAAAACCAGCAAAGACAGGGTCTCTCTTCTAATCTGTAAGCACTTCTTCTGTGCCAGAGGATAATGTGTTTACTGGAGAGTTTTGAAGAAACTCAGAGCCAACATTTATTCATGATGTATGTTCTTCCAAGCTTAAAATGATCAGACTTGAAAGCTGTATGATTTTAAAGCAAATTGATCAAGACCACAAGTGTTAATAAAATGCATGACTACAGTCTGTATATTAACTATGATCTTGGAGGAAATACATTTGGGAATCCTACACCAGTATTTTGCATTTAAGCTAAGAATTCTCATTTTTTAAATGAAACTTTATTGCGATTATTAACCTGCAGAAATTTTAATTATCCTTTCAATGCCTGAAAGTTCATAATGGAGAGGTGCCAGAAAAATCCCACTGCTAATTAAATCCAACTGAATATTTCCTTCACCTGAAGATATAAAAGTGCTTCTTGTTTGTCAAATCCCTTTCAGCCAAATAACCACTTAACTAATCTCAAATTGAATATCTTGTTTAAGGTTTTGAATTATCCTTTCTCTCCAGGGAGCTGCTGTTGAATATTATAATGCATCATCCAGGGAAATATCTCTTACCCTCTTGACTGGAGGATAGGGGAAAATACATGTTTCTTTATATCACTGAGTAGACTGAAATCTGGGGGAATGAATAGACTGACAGTTTGAAGCAAAAGAACATATTAGAAGGTGGGAATAAAGTTGCTCATAATGAAGAAGAAAGGAGTTGAATCTTTTTACTTTGGAATATTGTGACTCTTTCTGAGAATGCTAAATTATTGGCTTCAGTAATCATGACTCTGGGCTTCCTTGGTGGCTCAGTGGTAAAGAATCCACCTGACAAGCAGGAGATGCAGGTTCGATTCTTGGGTTGGGAAGATCCACTGGAGAAGAAAGTGGCAACCCACTCCAGGATTCTTGCCTGGGAAATCCCATAGACAGAGGAGACTACAGTCCATGGGGTTGCAAAGAACCGGACGCAACTTAGCAACTAAACAGCAACAACTCATGACTCTAACTCACCAAACAGTGACCTGGAAATCCGATATGTCATAGGAAGGTCAGAATGACCTGGATGCCAGCATATCATGTGAGGGAGAAGACAATCAGATTGGGCTCTGTCACTTGCCAGCCTTGTGGCCTTCAACAATTCACTTAAATGCTTTGGACTCCAGTTCAAATGAGATCTGAGATGTGTCTCACACAGTGCCTGCCTTTATACCATTTAGGCCTGTTTAATTGAAATAGCATCAATAAAAGAATATTATAAAACTAGCTCATGTTATTCTTCTGCTCCTACTGTGGAATGGCTACCATCCTTCAGACTAAAACCCCCACTCCTTTCAATGATCTGCATATGAATTTCCATTGCTGCTTTGATCTCAGCTCCTGTGCTCTTGCTGTCCCAGCCTGATCCCTCTTCTATTCCTTAGAAATACTCTCCTACTATAGTCTTCCCTGGGGGAGGAAATGGCAACCCACTCCAGTGTTTCCCTGGAGAATCCCCATGGACAGAGGAGCCTGGCAGGTTGCCGTTCATGGAGTCACAAAGAGTTGGAGTCGACTGTAGCTACTAGCGTGCACTGTAGGTCTTTGTGGTCTTCCCTGGTAGCTCAGACGGTAAAGAATCTGCTTGCAATGCAGGAGATCCCTGGGTTGGGAAGATCCCCTGGAGAAGGGAATGGCAACCCACTCCAGTATTCTTGCCAGGAGAATCCTACAGACAGAAGAACATGGACAGAGTCCATGGCGTCACAGAGAGCCAGACCGACTAAGACACTGACACACACACAGCCTTCTGTACTCACACTGGTGCCACTTATTGGAATGGTCTTTTCCTAGTTTTCTACAGGACTTGTCCTTTCACTTAAATCTCAGTGGAGTCTTGAAATTTCAACACTTCACTACTGCTAGCACTTCCTGTTGTCTCATGGAAATATCTTTGATTATTGCTTTGGTGTGTTAGCTTGAAAGGTGTTTTGGGAGGAGATTAACATTTAAATCGCTGAATTTTTAGTAAACAGACTGCCATCCATAATATGAGTGCATCTCTTCCAACAAGATGAAGGCCTGAATAGAATAAAAATATTGATGAAAAGATAAACTGTTGAGGTATTTGTTAATGATAGCACCCATAATAGACTAATATACAACATATACAGAGACCGCATACAACTCAACGTCAAGAAACATGGAACATATTTAAAAAATGGCAGAAGAACTGAGTAGATATTTTTCCAAAGAGGACCTGCAGGCAGCCAATAGACACATGAAAATATATTCAACATCACTAAGCATCAGGGAAATGCACATTAAAACCACAATGAAATATCACCTCACAGCTGTCAGAATGTCCAACATCAAAATGAACACGAATAACAAAAATGTCAGCATAAAAAGGGGAACCCTTGTACACTGTTGATGAGAACTGATAAACTGGTGTAGCCACTGTGGAAAACAGTATGGAAATTTCTCAACTAAAACTAAAATTACCATATAACCCTGCAATTCCACTCCTGGGTGAATATTTGAAAAAAACACTAGTTCAAAAATATACACACCTCAATGTTCATAGCAACATGATTTGCAGTTACCAAATATGGTAGGGCTTCCCTGGTGGCTCAGAGGTTAAAGCGTCTGCCTGCAATGCGACAGACCTGGGTTCGATCCCTGGGTCAGGAAGATCCCCTGCAGAAGGAAACGGCAACCCACTCCAGTATTCTTGCCTGGAGAATCCCATGGACTGAGGAGCCTGGTGGGCTACAGTCGACAGGGTCACAAAGAGTCGGACACGACTGAGCAACTTCACTTTATTTCAAGATATGGTAACAACCTAAGTGCCCATCAAGAGATAAATGAATTAAAATGTAGTGTGTATACACACACACACACACATACACACACGATGAAATACCACTTAGCCATAAAAAAGAATGAAATGTTGCCATTTCAGCAATATGGATGGACTTGAAAGGCATTATGTTGGATGTAAAAAGTTAGAGAAATAAAAATACTATATGATATCACTTATATGTAAAATCTAAAAAATGCAACAAACTAGTGAATAAAAAGAAAAAGAAGCAGATTCATATACAGAGAACAAGTTAGTGGTTACTAGTTGCAGGAGAACAATAAAGGTAGGAGTGGGAGATACAAATTTTGGGTGTAAGATAGGCTCAAAGACGTACAATACAAGGAATCCACCCAACATTTTGTAATAACTATGAATGTAAAGTAACCGTTAAAAATTGTATAAAACATTGGGGGAAAAATAAAACACAAGGGGGAAAAAAAGACTGGGCAAGAGAAACCTGTCCAGCAGACTGCTTTTGGAGAGAAAGTACATCATCAGGTTTCCTGGCTCTCCAAGCTGCCCTCGTTCAGACTAGAACTGAACCATCAGCCTTCCTAGATCTCCAGCCTGCTGGCCTGCACTGCAGATTTTACACTTTCAAGTTCAAGTCAAGGTGTTGATTTTAGTCCAACATAAAAAAAAACTCCAAATCCCTGGCCACTGTAGTAGCAACATTAGAGTTTGCAGTTTAGGTTCTGCAAGCCAAGTTGTCTCAGATTGATGGTTAAATTACTGCTTCATTTTTGGAGCCCCTACTATAGTCCTATCCCTTCCCCTGTCTCCCACCTAACAGAGCTCTGAAACAAGGTTTGGTTTGATATATTCATTGATGAGAAGATCTAGCATTGAAGACAACAGAATGAAAACATTGTTATGAGATCAGAAAGAGACCTCCATTTTTCCTTGCTGTTTCAACACTCTTTGTTACATGTATCCATTGTTATTTTTGTGTGTGTGAAAAGCATATAATATTTATCATCTTAACTATTTTTATGTGCACAGTAGAGCAGTATAACAGTTTTCAAGAACATTTTCATCTTGCAAAACTGAAATTCTACAACTATGAAACAACAACCCCTCTTCTCCCTTCCTTCAGCCTCTGGAAACCACCATTTTACTTTCTGGTATCCTTTCTTATAAGGGGACTAATCCCTAATCATATGAGAAATAATTGAGGGACCAGGAATGCTTAATTCAGACTAGGGTATGTCTAGGGAATTGAACGGAGAAGGCAATGGCACCCCACTCCAGTACTCTTGCCTGGAAAATCCCATGGATGGAAGAGCTTGGTAGGCTGCAGTCCATAGGGTGGCTAGGAGTCAGACATGACCGAGCAACTTCACTTTCACTTTCACTTTTCACTCTCATGCATTGGAGAAGGAAATGGCAACCCACTCCAGTGTTCTTGCCTGGGAAATCCCAGGGATGGGGGAGCCCAATGGGCTGCCATCTCTGGGTCGCACAGAGTCGGACACAACTGAAGCGACTTAGCAGCAGCAGCAGCAGCAGCAGGGAACTGAAGCGACTTAGCAGCAGCAGGGAACTTGAAAGTTACTCTTATGCATCAGATATTTGCCATGCATGTCTTCTGAACAGACTGCTTCAAATCTCATTTGGAAGCAGGTGGGATATGATTGATTAAAAAAATAAATTTTGGGTTATTTCAGTGGCTGGCATAAGAGTCAGCTCTTGGAAAGTACAAGAAGAAAGAATTTAGGCCAACATAAGGAGGCTTGTGGTAGCAGAACTGTCTTATGGGATAAGATTCTTTGGGGAAGACAGAGTTGATACTACTACAGATATTCAAATATAAGCTGTTAATAAAACAAAAGAATTTTGTTAAAGGTCATCAGACACCATAGAAAGATGGTAAAGGATAAAAGGATAAAATTTATGTGTGGCTTTGGGAAAGATGAAAACTATGGTTCATTATCTATTTGACATGACACAAATACAAAATTCCGTGTTTTATATGAGATCTAGATACTCTGTTGAAAATTCGAACTCTCATAAACATAGTCATGCATAGTATTCCTTTCCAAAATTTAAACTACGGGAATTCCATGGCATTCCAGTAGTTAGGACTTGGTACTTTCACTGCCAAGACCCAGGTTCGATCCTTGGTCAGGGATCTAAGATCCCACAAACTGTGCAGCCAGAAAAAAAAAAAAAAAAAGTGTGGTAGCTGAAGGGGCTTTCTTCTATTCCTGGACATAATACAGCATAAAGAATCACCATAAACAATTGTAAAATTGGGAACAATATATTAACAGACTATATTTGAAGTAATATTTATCATATGAACTACATGGCAACCCACTCCAGTATTCTTGCCTGGAGAATCCCATGGACACAGGAGTCTTGTGCACTACAGTCCATGAAGTCGTAAAGGATCAGACACGAGTGAAGCAACTTAGCATCTAGTCCTCTAGGACTTTCAAAAATGAAGTTTTTCTGTATCCTTTCTGACTCCAGAGCAATAGCACCAACTTTTCCCAGGATTAAAGCTGAGTTGAACTGAGCCATCCATTCCCTCTCTGCTCTGCTTGAGGCACAGAGCTCCCATATACATAGGGCTGGTTATGATACAGACTGATGGAGCCTGCTCAAGCTAATTATCACCCTGCCTAGGACTTTGATCTCCCTCCAAAGTCAGAACAATAGCAGGGCAAATGGCTAGAGTTCAAGAGCTCTTAGAGACCTAGAGAGTCAGAGTACCCAATGCATGATATCTAAGTATTAGGTTAAGCTTTGATCCTTTCCACTGTGGATTTGACTCTGAACAAGGTTTGTGCCAGTAGGTCAAACCGTTCCACCATGAAAAATCTAAGTGAAAGTTTTACAGTTAATGAAATGAAGGCAATATTGTGTGCTTTAGAAAGTCCATAATAACCCAGTTTAGGTCCAAGCTTTATTTACAACACTGTTGATAACTTTAGGTTTCTCACTTCCATTGAGCTCAATTCTCTCAATACAGTACTATAAAACCTTTCATTGACAACTTTGCTCTGTGTTGGTATATTGCCTTTTCAATTGTAAAACATTTTCTTTCCAATTAACTAATATACACTAGTTGTATTGCCAAAATCAGCCTCTGTACACTGGTGCCAGATGAAATCTGGGGGATAGACTTTGGGGTGAAGTAGAAAGAAATAGCTTTATTGCTTTGCCAGGCAAAGAGGACCACAGCAGGCTAATGCCCTCAAGACTATGTGTCCCACCCGGAAGCAGGTACTAAGGAATCTTACAGTGTTCACAGAGCAGGGAGTGATCAGCTCGTGGACATTCTTCTAATTGTTTGGTGGTGAGGTGATTAGAAATCAGCATCATCAGCCTTCTGGTTCTAAGCCGTCTGGAGTCTACATGCTTGTGAGGAGCATACAGTTAACTTCTTCCACCTGGTGGGGGTTTCAGTATCTGCAAAATAGCTCAAAGGATATGGCTCAGAATACTATCTACAGCCTTTGCATGTGTGCTTCAGTCGTGTCCGACTCTTTGTGACCCCATGGACTGGAGACAATGGGTTACCATTTCCTCCTCCAGGGGATCTCCCTGACCCAGGTATCAAACCTGAGTCTCCCGCATTGCAGGCAGATTCTTTACAGTCTGTACCTTGAAGTACTAAAGGTCATTGATTTAGTTTAATGGCTAAATTATTTTTAGTTTATCTTGCTTGACAGTTTTCTTTTCTTTCTGCATTTCTTCACTTCTCTGATTACATGTTTTCTTTGACTGAAGTTTTTCTACACACAAAAGGCAGGTAGAAGGCATAGGTGGGGGCCAGTTCTGTGGAGGCCTCAGGGTTCTCCTGCTTAGATACAGTTGTCTCCTTGTTGCTGTGCTTCACAGCTGGATTTTTAAGTTACTGGCAGCCCCTTGCAAGTCGGAATACTGTAGCATTTCCCAAGTGGTGCTTCATTCAGTCTTAGAAACGTTATAGGCAAAAACATTCTCATCAGGAACTTAGCTTTTTCATACTAGTCCTCTGACCTTTAATATCACTGGTGGTGAATCTTCTAGAGCAGTTTTTCTTCTTGGTGCAGTATACAATTTACCAGTGATAAATGCACAATTTTAGATGTTACATAGATCACTTTTTAAACATGTCACTGTTCTATGTTTATTTTAGTACACATTATAAAATACATAGTTCAGTTCAGTTCAGTCGCGTCCGACTCTTTGCGACCTCATGAATTACAGCATGCATTAGTAGAACACAAATCCTATAGTTCCACATATATTTTTAAAGACTAGGCTTGAAATAAAAACCGAGTTGGAAAATAAAGATGTAAGTAAAATTTTTAATTAATATATGGAGAACATAAAATATGGCAAAAGTCATCAAGGTGGTATGGAAATGTTTGGATTTTGTGAGTGGGAGAAACTAATTTCAAATGCACAGTGGACAGGGAAGTCTCATGTGTTGAAGTCCATGAGGTCACAAAGAGTCAGACACAACTTAGCGACTGAACTGCAATGAAGCGCTCTGATTTTTAGGGTTGTATTACATTGCCAGGCTTCCCAGGTGGCTCCGTGGTGGGAAATCTGCCTGCCAACGCAGGAGACACAAGAGACTTGGGTTCAATCCCTGGATTGAGAAGATCCGCTGGGGGAGGAAATGACATCCCACTCCAGTATCCTTGCCTGGAGAATCCCATGGACGGAAGAGCCTGGCGGGCTACCGTCCAAGGGGTCGCAAAGTCAGATACACCTGAGCACAGCACAGTCCAATACTTAGCCACTCTCTGCACCGCCCATCCTCCCCCCTCCTAACAAACACAACCTTCAGGCACTCGTCATGACCACAGACAGGCACACATACACTTCCAGTAATAAACCTTCCAGCCGGCGGAATTTTAATGATTGAAATGATTTACACTTGAACCTAATGGGCTCGAGGAGAGGCGCCCAGATCTCCGAGCTGATCTCCTGACCTCTCCCAGGTAGCAAACTCTGGTTTATCAAGGGAAGAGCCTGGGAAATGGGTTTCAGGGTGTTTGGGGGTGATTTATGAGCTTACAAACTAGGTTATGGGTAGGAAATAAGTGCCATTTATCAGCTCTCTGGGGTCACCAGCAGAGAGCTGAAGGAAGAGCTGGCTCCAAGGCCTAATAAGGAAACAGTGCTCACCTCCCTGAAGGGTTTGAGGTGGGCAGGGAACTCAGCTCCACTATAGCCAGAAGCGGAGGCCTCATTTTATTTCTCAGCATATACTCCTTTTGCCAAGTAAAGTTTCAGTTTCATTTGGAAATATTAACAGAAAAAAAAAGGACATGTCAAAATTAATGTTGAGAATTGATGTTATGAATAAAAAATTGTGCCAAATTAGCACTTCAGATTTAATTTAATGTGTAGCATCCTGCCAAGGAACTTGGAACATTTGCAGGTTGTTGGGAAATAGTTACAAGAGGCAAACAGCTTCCTCTACCACCCTCTTCTCCTTTCTTCCCTCTCCCCTGTAACAACTCTTCTGGGAGAAATGGGTCCTGGATTTGTGCGTGGGTTGAACGGGGTGGGGACCTCGATAGATATCTAAAGGGCCTGGGCTGACTCTAGGAAATTGTTAGATTGTTTCGAATTTGAATGCCATATAAAGGATTTTAAGGTCCCAGATTTTAAACAATAGGAACTGCTTAAACTCAGATCCCTAATGTTTGAATTCCCATTTCTTAGGACAGAAAAGATTTTTAAAAATTTGCCTATCTTCATAACTTCCTGTATCCAAATCCCTTAAGAACAGCATGACAAAGCATTTCTGAGGTTTTTTTTAAGCTTTTTTAAAAAATCAAGAAGCAAGTTAACTTTTGCTTTTGTTTATGTTGAGCATTATTCTGAAATAGGTTGATTTGTGTCATTTCTTTTCCTTCGTTCCCCAATTTTGACTTCAAAGCAAGTCAGATTGTAATATCAAATCTGGACTGAAAGGCATGAATTTGAACCATTGAAATGAGTCTTTTGTTTTTCTAAAAGTGTTAGTTGCTCAGTCATGTCTGACTCTTAGCGACCGCATGGACTGTAGCCCACTAGGTTCCTCTGTCCATGGGATTCTCTAGGTGAGAATACTGAAGTAGGTTGCCATTTCCTTCTCCAGGGGATCTTTCTAGCCCAGGGATCGAACCCAGGTCTGGCAATATCATATGTATTATATTATTCATTTTATATTCATATAACTATACATTTTGAAAGAATCTGAGGGGGCATTGGTTTACCTTTGCACAAGAGCAACTGAGGTCAACAGAAAAGTCGCTTCCCCAAGTTCACATAGGCCCTGAATAATAGGAATTCTGATTCTTCCTGCTTTCCCTCTGAGGTCAGGATATTTGCCATGACAGACCTCTGTCTCATAGCAGGGGTAGGGTCTGTATTCCAGAAAAGACTGCTTTTTTCCGTCGGGGAACGAATGTCTTGAATGTTTGGTGAGTGCACTTGGCTTGAAAGCTACTCTTGAAATTTTAATGTGTTTTCTTGTCAGTCAACCAAATTTCCAAACTCCTGTTCTGCTTCTGTGCCCTGAGTCTAACTGCCTTCAGCACTGCCAGTGTGAGATCGTCCTTTCTTAATGGGCCACAGTGGAGTGAGGGCTGAATACCGGCTGCCTGGTGTGTGCAGCAGAATATGAAAAGGGAAGGAGCCGTCCACAGGCTGAGAGATAATGCAAATATCAGGCTCTCCTGGGGGCAGAAGACCTAACAAGTGAAGTATTCAGAGGAAGCTTAGCCAGAGGCCGCACCCCAGGAATCACGTAAGTCACCTGTTTATTTATTTATTTACACAACGCATAATATTGACTGCCTTTATATCAATGCACTCTGCTAGATGTTATGGAGAATGTAAAAATAAATTGCTTATATATTCCTATCCCATAAATTGAAGTAGAAAGCCTCACCTAAAAAATTCGGAACTGTGACAAATAGAAATAGTTAATGCGAAAGAACCAAATGAGAGGCCTAGGTTTAAAAAATTGTTGTATAATTTCCATATAGTGAAGAGTTTATTATGATGAATTGCAACACTAACTGACATTTCTTGTTCACTTATTACACGTCAAGCACATATATGTGCTTATTTAAATTCTAACAGTATACTCTATATTTCCCCTTGTAAGGATAAGAATACTAAACCTTGGTAAGTTTTAACTAACAAGCTCAAACTCACACAGCTGTGAATTATTGGATCCAAGTATTAACTCTAGGGACTTTAATTAACAGCCAAATTCTGACAAAGGTAGGCTTCTTGGAAGGCATGACAGTGAACCAAAGACAGAGATTGGAGTACATAAGGATGAGAGAGAAGGGCAGATCGCTAGCAGTGAATATGAATCAGGAGCAGAAAACCCCATGGTTTAGGAAGCTTATATAAATTATGCCCAGATCACATCCGTTGGGATCTTAACTACAACTACCATGTTGATAGGTCCCAATCCCAAAGAAATGGGTTCCAATCCCAAAGAAAGGCAGTGACAAAGAATGTTCAAAGTACTGCACAATTGCACACATTTCACATGATAGTAAAATAATGCTCAAAATTCTCTAAGTCAGGCTTCAGCAATATGTGAACCATGAGCTTCCAGATGTTCAAGCTGGATTTAAAAAAAAAGGAGAGGAACCAGAGATCAAATCCCCAGCATCTGTTGGATCACTGAAAAAGCAAGAGAGTTCCAGAAAAACATCTACTTTTGCTTTATTGACTACAAGAAAGGCTTTGACTGTGTGGATCACAACAAACTGTGGGACATTCTTCAAGAGATGGGAATACCAGACAACCTGACCTGCCTTCTGAGAAATCTGTATGCAGGTCAAGAAGCAACAGTTAGAACTGGACATGGAACAACAGACTGGTTCTAAATCAGGAAACAAATACGTCAAGACTGTATATTGTCACCCTGCTTATTTAACTTATATGCAGAGCATATCATGTGAATACCAGGCTGGATGAAGCACAAGCTGGAATCAAGACTGCTAGGAGAAATATCAATAACCTTATATACGCAGATGCTGCTGCTGCTGCTGCTAAGTTGCTTCAGTTGTGTCTGACTCTGTGCAACCCCATAGACGGCAGCCCACCAGGCTCCCCCATCCCTGGGATTCTCCAGGCAAGAACACTGGAGTGGGTTGTCATTTCCTTCTTCAATGCATGAAAGTGAAAAGTGAAAGTGAAGTCGCTCAGTCACGTCGGACTCAGCGACCCCATGGACTGCAGCCTACCAGGCTTCTAGATGACACCACCCTTATGGCAGAAAGTGATGAAGAACTAAAGAGCCTCTTAATGAAAGTGAAAGAGAAGAGTGAAAAAGTTGTCTTAAAACTCAACATTCAGAAAACTAAGATCATGACATCCATCCCATCACTTCATGGCAAATAGATGGGGAAACAATGGAAACAGTGACAGACTTTACTTTCTTTGGCTCCCAAATCACTGCAGATGGTGACTGCAGCCATGAAATTAAAAGATGCTTGCTCCTTGGAAGAAAAACTATGATCAACCTAGACAGCATATTAAAAAGCAGGGGCATTACTTTACCTACAGTGGTCCATCTAGTCAAAGCTATGGTTTTTCCAGTAGTCACGTATGGATGTGAGAGTTGGACTAGGAAGAAAGCCAAGTGTCTATGCAAGGAGATCCAAGTCCATCCTAAAGGAAATCAGTCCTAAATATTCATTGGAAGGACTGATGCTGAAGCTGAAGCTCCAATACTTTGGCCACCTGATGTAAAGAACTGACACATTGGAAAAGACCCTGTTGTTTGGAAAGATTGAAAGCAGGAGGAGAAGGGGACAACAGAGGATGAGATGGCTAGACTGCCTCACTGACTCTATGGACATGAGTTTGAGTGAGCTCCAGGAGTTGGTGCTGGACAGGGAAGCCTGGCCTGCTGAAGTCCATGGTGTCACAAAGAGTCAGACACGAGTGAGTGACTGAACTGAACTGAACTGGCCTGACCTGCTGATAGTACACTGCAGCAGAACCCAACAGTCTGGTTGTTCAGAATACTTTGATCTGGATACACAGAAATGGATTGAGTCCCACATCAAGATAGATGACTTATAGAGTTACTGTTCACTGCTACTCCAGCTAGAGCAAAAACGAGACATGTCTGTTGAATTGTTATGCTGTTTTTTTTTATTCCTCTGCCCTAGGCTCTGGCTAATATTACTGATCAGACACTCTATACCTAACAAAATCAACCTGAAAAGGGGGTGGGGGGTACGGTTTGTCTTAGATCTGTCTTCCAAAACATACCCTTCATCAAAAAGCAGCACAAAACAAGTCAATCCTGTAGCTTTTTAAGAGCAATTCTTGTACTGTACAGTGGAAGACAGAATTTAAACAAATTCCCCAGATGAAAATAGAGATAATATGACGTACAATTGAATAGTGTTCTCTTCTTTTTCTAAGTGGTATTGAAAATAAGCTTATTTTAAATTTCTATCTAGTAGTCTAGGCCCATCTTCAAAGATGAGTAATCTGAGTCAGCAGAGTCAAAGATTTTGCCAAAGTAATGAACATGTAAGTGAAAAAAGTGAGCTGGAGTAGAGGTCTCTGGATTCAAACCAGAAGGTGTTTGCTCTTGCTATTGTCTTCCCTTTACATTATGCAGTTCAGTTCAGTCGCCCAGTCCTGTCCGATTCTTCATAACCTCATGGACCGCAGCAAGTCACGCTTCCCTGTCCATCACCAACTCCTGGAGCTCACTCAAACTCATGTCCATAGAGTCAGTGATGCAATCTAACCATCTCATCCTCTGTTGTCCCCTTCTCCTCCTGCTTTCAATCTTTCCCAACATCAGGGTCTTTTCCAATGAGTCGGTTCTTTGCATTAGGTAGCCAAAGTATTGGAGCTTCAGTTTCACCATCAGTCCTTCCAATGAATATTCACAACTGATTTCCTTTAGGATTGACTGGCTGGATCTCCTTGCAGTCCAAGGGATTCCCAAGAGTCTTCTCCAACACTGCAGTTCAAAAGATCAATTCTTTGGCACTCAGCTTTCTTCCTAGTCCAACTCTCACATCCATATACGACTACTGGAAAAACTATAGCTTTGACTACATGGACCATTGTAGGTAAAGTAATGCCTCTGCTTTTTAATATGCTATCTAGGTTGATCATAGCTTTCCTTCCAAGGAGCAAGCATCTTTTAATTTCATGGCTGCAGTCACCATCTGCAGTGATTTGGGAGACCAAGAAAGTAAAGTCTATCATTGTTTTCATTGTTTCCCCATCTATTTGCCATGAAGTAATGAGACTGGATGCCATGATCTTTATTTTCTGAATGTTGAGTTTTAAGCCAGCTTTTTTTTACTGTCCTCTTTCACTTTCATCAAGAGGCTCTTTAGTTCTTCTTCACTTTCTGCCATAAGGGTGGTATCATCTGCATATATGAGGTTATTGATATTTCTCCTACCAATCTTGATTTCAGTTTGTGCTTCATCCAGCCTGGCATTTCACATGATGTGCTCTGCATAGAAGTTAAATAAGCAGGGTGACAATATACAGCCTTATTGTATCCATTTCCTGATTTAGAACCAATCTGTTCCATGTCCAGTTCTAACTGTTGCTTCTTGACCTGCATACAGATTTCTCAGGAGACAGGTGGTCTGGTATTTCCCACCTCTTGAAGAATGTCCACATTTTGTTGTGATCTGTACAGTCAAAGGCTTTGATGTAGTCAACGAAGCAGAAGTAGATATTTTTTTGGAACTCTCCTGCCTTATTGATGATTCAGTGGTTGTTGGGGATTTGATCTCTGGTTCCTCTGCCTTTTCTAAATCCAGCTTGAACGTCTGGAAGTTTATGGTTCACGTACTGTTGATGCCTGGCTTGGAGAATTTTGAGCATTACTTTGCTAGCATGTGAAATGAGTGCAATTGCACAGTACTTTGAAAATTCTTTGGCATTGTCTTTCTTTAGGATTGAAATGAAAACTGACCTTTTCTAGTCCTGCGGCCGCTACTGAATTTCCCAGATTGCTGGCATATTGAGTGCAGACTTTCATAGCATCATCTTTTAGGGTTTGAAATAGCTCAGTTGGAATTCCATCACCTCCACTAGCTTTGTCCATAGTGATGCTTCCTAAGGCCCACTTGCCTTCGCATTCTAGGATGTCTGGCTCTAGGTGAGTGATCACACCACCATGGTTATCTGGGTCGTGAAGATCTTTTTTGTATAGTTCTGTTTATTCTTCCGACCTCCTCTTAATATCATCTGCTTCTATTAGGTCCATACCATTTCTATCCTTTATTATGCCCATCTTTGCATGAAATGTTCCTTTTGTATCTCTCATTTTCTTGAAGAGACCTCTAGTCTTTCCCATTCTATTGTTTTCCTCTATTTCTTTGCACTGATTACTTAGGAAGGCTTTCTTATCTCTCCTTGCTACTCTTTGGAACTCTGCATTCAGTGGGTATACTTTTCATTTTCTCCTTTGCCTTTAGCTTCTCTTCTTTTCTAATCTATTTGTAAGGCCTCCTCAGATAACCATTTTGCCTTTCTTTTTTTGGGGGGGATGGTCTTGATCACTGCCTGCTGTACAATGTCACAAACCTCTACATATAATGTCATACAAACCTCAGGCACTCAGATCGAATCCCTTAAATCTATTTGTGATTTCCACTGTATAATCATAAGGGATTTGATTTAGGTCATACCTGAATGGTCTAGTGTTTTCCCCTACTATTTTAAATTTATTTTTGAATTTGGCCATACGGGCTTCATGATCTGTGCCACAGTCAGCTCCTGGTCTTGTTTTTGCTGGCTGTATAGAGTTTCTCCATCTTTGGCTGCAAAGAATATATCAGTCTGATTTCGGTATTGACCATCTGGTGATGTTCATGTGTAAGATCTTTTCTTGTGTTGCTGGAAGAGGGTATTTGCTATGACCAGTGGGTTGTCTTGGCAAATCTCTTAGCCTTTGACCTGCTTCATTTTGTACTCTGAGGCTAAATATGCCTGTTACTCCAGATATTTCTTGACTTCCTACTTTTGCATTCCAGTTCCCTATAATGAAAAGACATCTCTTTTGGGTGTTAGTTTTAGAAGGTCTTGTAGGTCTTCACAGAACCGTTCAACTTCAGCTTCTTCAGCATTACTGGTCAGGGCATAGGCTTGGATTACTGTGAGCTCATATGGTTTGCTTGGAAAGGAACAGAGATCATTCTGTCATTTTTGAGATTGCATCTTAGTACTACATTTCAGACTCTTTTGCTGACTATTATGGCTACTCCATTTCTTCTAGTTGATTCTTGCCCACAGTAGTAGATATAATGGTCATCTGATTTAAATTCACCCGTTCCAGTCCATTTTAGTTCACTGATTCCTAAAATGTTGATATTTACTCTTGTAATTTCCTATTTGACCACTTCCAGTTGGCCTTGATTCATGGACCTAACATCCCAGGTTTTTATGCAATATTGTTCTTCACAGCATCAGACTTTACTTCCATCACCAGTCACATCCGTAACCGGGCGTTGTTTTTGCTTTGGCTCCATCTCTTCATTCTTTCTGGAGTTATTTCTCAACTGATCTCCCATAGCATATTGGTCACCTATGGACCTGGGGAGTTCATCTTTCAGTGTCCTATCTTTTTGCCTTTTCCTACTGTCGATGGGGTTCTCAAGGCAAGAATACTGAAGATGTTTTACCATTCCCTTCTGCAAATGGACCACATTTTATCAGAACACTCCACCATGACCTGTCTGTCTTGGGTGGCCCTACACGACATGGTTCATTGTTTCATTGAGGTAGACAAGGCTGTGGCCCATGTGATCATATGGTTAGTTTCCAGTGATTGTTTTTTTCATTCTCTCCGCCCTCCAATGTAGGAGAATAAAAGGCTTGGGAGAGACTGACTGAGTGGGGAACTGGGTCTTTTTCTGGTGGGTGGGGCCATGCTCAGTAAACTTTAATCCAATTTTCTTTTGATACATCATTTGTAGTATCATTGGGTTTTTAATTAGTTGTTATTATTATTGAACCCTTCTCATGTTGAAGAAAACAAAAGTCAAAAATCTTGCATTGCCATAGTTGGTTACTACAAGTTTGGATATTTAATGTTTCCATTGAGTCAAAAGCCCACTTCCCTTGAAAACAGCCATTTGAATTCAGCAAAATGGATGAAAGATGAGCATTAACTTACACAAAAGTGTGCTGCATTCACTGAAAACACTCTTGAGTTTTCCGTGGTGTGTATGAGTTCATTTAGTGATTGATTCTCTCTTATTGATTTGATCCCCCCCGGGTTGGGAAGATCCCCTAGAGAAGGGAAAGTCTACCCACTCCAGTGTTCTGACCTAGAGAATTCCATAGACTGTATAGTCCATGGGATCACAAAAAGCCGGACACAATTGAGTGACTTTCACTTTCACTTTCTCCCATTATTAATACAGAAGAGATTCTTACAACTTTCTGGTCTTCTCTCTCTGCAGTAGCTCATTTTCAAGGGGATGGGAGGCTATGATGGTGATATCAAATTGATGACACTTAGCAACTTCTCTCCTTGCAGCTCTGAGAGCCTGTTTTATGTTCAGATCAGTGAGAAGAAGGCCTCACTGCTCTTCAGAATGACATATACATTGCCAATAATTATGTTCCTAAAATGGAAAAAGAAATTAAAATTAAAGGCTGAGTGTAGAAGACGGTGGCAGGTTTTTGGAAAAGTGTATCAGCAATTTGAAGCATGAATAATTAATTTGTCTTGAGATTAAGTTCAGTCTGCGTTTATAGTCTGTTTAAAAAAAACACAAAACTCTAATGGGGTCTAAATAAATTCAGTATCAATTTAAACTATTAGAGGAAGTTAAATCAAAATAATTAGGATATTAAAATACTTTGTGCATTTCCAATCACTGCCTTATTGAAGCTCTGGATCTTTTCCAAGGAACAATAATAGCATGAATATATTAGGATATTTGCTTCTCTTAGAATGTGACTGTTTGCTTGTGTAAAGATGATTGAGAACTTGCAGGAGACAGAAAGCCAGATGAATGTGTTGGCATAGTCAAGAGAGTAGGTGCTATATACATGATAAATTATTTTGTACATATAGATTAAAAACACGTAATGACAGTTTACTATTAAAATAGTTTAACTTGATTATTCTTTATTTATAGTAATTGCTGAATTCTACACTGTAGTAAGAAAGGCATTATTTTTGTGGCATTTTCAATTACTATAGAATGATTAGGCAAAATCTGAGTAAGGTTAAGGTGAACTTCAATAGAACCCAGAGCTTGGTCATTTGTTTGTTGTGCTTATGGCGGACAACTCTCACTGTAATTTAAATGGAGATTAGGGATTTTTCCTCTATGTGACTTATTAGGATCACGTCCTCGTGCCCCCACCCCCAACACTATTTATTCTTGCTTAGAACATAGTAAGCATAACAATTGGGACAAATGCAAAGAATTTTGAGATATACTTTACCCCTTTTCTGAAGCAGCAGGTCATTTGTTTATAATCAGTTTCGGTGAATCTATTTAGTAACTGCCATGGTGGAATTCCTATCAATATTTGAGAGTTCATGAACTCTCTGCAGTTAATTATTTTGGGGGCTTGAAGGAATTGCTCTGTAAGTGATTTCTCTGCAATATTTCAGCAGTATTTTGTTTCTTTCTTTTCTCCTAAGCATTTATTAGCTCACCTGCATTTATTATTGTATTTGAAAAATATTAATTAGCCCAGTATAAATACTATTTGAGGATCAAGCAGTGGATAACAGAGCTGCCAGACTATTACTGTGGCAATTTATACTTTGCTTTCCTATGTTTTCCAGAGAGGGAAGGAGAAAAGACAGACTTTCAGGGCATTTTAAGTAATTTATTCTGAAACTGAAACATTGCATTGAGTACTTTGCTTCTTGGAGAATCAGAGTGAGTGAAAGTCGCTGGGTTGTGTCCAACTCTTTTCAACCTCGTGGGCTATACAGTCCATGGAATTCTTCAGGCCAGAATACTGGAGTGGGTAGCCATTCCCTTCTCCAGGGGATCTTCCAAACTCAGGTCTCCTGCATTACAGGCAGATTCTTTACCAGCTGAGCCACCAGGGAAGCCCAAGAATACTAGAGTGGGTAGCCTATCATCTCCAGCAGATATTGCCGAGCCAGGAATCAAACTGGGATCTCCTGCATTGTAGGTGGATTCTTTATCAGCTGAGCTACCAGGGAAGCCCCCATAGAATATAGAAAAAAGCTTACAAAAACTCCAACAGATCAAAAAACATAATTCCTAGTAATAATACAAATGATCCAGGAAAACAATAATCATTTGAGCTCCAACCTTATCAATGAAACAATAAACAATATCTAACAAGCAACTTCAAATTATTCTTAGTAAAATTATGAAAATGTTTGTGTAGCCTAATGAAAATGAATAATGAGTACTTAATTCTCTCTCTCTCTTATATATAAAAAGCAGAGACATTACTTTGCCAACAAAGGTCCATCTAGTCAAAGCTATGGCTTTTCCAGTAGTCATGTATGGATGTGAGAGTTGGACTATAAAGAAAGCTGAGCACTGAAGAATTGATGCTTTTGAACCGTGGTGTTGGAGAAGACTCTTGAGAGTCCCTTAGACTGCAAGGAGATCCAACCAATTCATCCTAAAGGAAATCAGTCGTGAATATTCATTGGAAGGACTGATGCTGAAGCTGAAACTCCAATACTTTGGCCATCTGATGTGAAGAACTGACTCATTGAGAAAGACCCTGATGTTGGGAAAGATTGAAAGCAGGAGGAGAGGGGGACAACAGAGGATGAGATGGTTAGATTGCATCACTGAGTCAACAAACATGAGTTTGAGTAAGCTCCGGGAGTTGGTGACGGACAGGAAAGGTTAGCACGCTGCGGTCCATGGGGTTGCAAAGAGTAGGACACAACTGAGTGACTGAACTGATATGTATACATAAACATAGGATTTTCTCTTGCTTGAAATACTCTTCCTAGTTTGTAATGTCAGTGAAAATGCATTGTTTCTCTGCTTCATTAGAAAAGGGTTATTATGCTTTCAAAATAGAAATGTTTTATATATCTATATATTCTAAAGTATGACTGAGCATCAGCAGCTGGAAAATCATATCGTTAAAGCCTTTTGTCTCACTTCAGTGATTCAGTTGGAAGAAGCTCTAGCACTTCTTTTTCTGAATTAATTTTCATAGTATTCCTAATAGAGAAACAATGTCTGCATCTGTCCCAGGACAATGCTTACTCATTTATGTCAGTTTTATTCCTTTGGGGTCTGCCTATGCTTCAGTTCATCATATGCACAGTAAAACTAAAATCTCCCTCTTTCAGTCTTCCTTGGTATGTGGATAAATACTGTATAAGAGAAGCCAGAGAGATTGACAAGAGGAAGACAGGTCAATGTGGTGGAAAAGCACTGGGTTTGGGGCCAGATAGTCCTGTGTTGTCTTGCTGATATGTTGAGTGGCCTTGGGCGAGTGGCTATATTTCACTGAGCTTCCATTCTCTTACTTGTAAAATAAGGAATTAATAATACCTACTTTTGGACATGAATCTGGCAAACTCCGGGAGATAGTGAAAGACAGGGAAGCCTGGAGTGCTGTAGTCCATGGGGTCTCAAAGCGTCAGACACGGCTTAGCAACTGCACAGCAACAATGACAAATACCTACCTTGCAAGTTTATCATAAGTAGTAAGGTTAATTTATATCAGGTGTCTATGAGAGTGCATGGTAGATAGTGTGTAGTCAATAATCACTGGCTAGAGACAATCAAGGTTATAGTTATTGCAACAGTAGCATTCACATCCAGGCTGTGTTATTTTGCTATAGGTGATCATCAGTGATGTATTCATGAATTATTATTATTTTAAAATGTCAGAGTCTTAAAACCAATGCCTTCATGTACTATCTAGATAGTTTGGATGAGTGTCTCAGACAAAGTGTGATGTGAGGGATGACATATGCTCAGGGAGGCAGCAAGCAACTGCGACCCCTGAAACACCAGAGAACATATACCCTGTCTAGAGTGGGCAGGCACTGCTTGCTTCCAGCTGATTTTTCTCCTTCAGCAAAAAAAAGTTTCAGTGTTAACCAGGCTTTCTGTTTTTTTCTGGGAAAATTCAGAAATCTGAATAATGCAAACTATCCTACTTTTAATGTTGGCAACAACTAAAAAGTGTTATGTGTAGCAACAGTGTCAGGCTGAGCAAAACGTGATGATTGCAGGACAAAGTTAGCCTGTGGGTACTCTTTAAAATCTAGATAAGAGACAGCAATACAGCTAATATTTATATAGCCTGTATCATATCGTCAAAGGATTAGATCTGATAGAGTCCCTGAAGAACTACAGATGAAGGTTCATGACGTTATACAGGAGGCAGTGATCAAGACCATCCCCAAGAAAAAGAAATGAAAAAAGGCAAAATGGTTATCTGAGGAGGCCTTACAAATAGCTGAGAAAAGAAGAGAAGCTAAAGGCAAAAGAGAAGATGGAAGATATATCCATCTGAATGCAGAGTTCCAAAGAGTAGCAAGGAGAGATAAAGTCTTCCTCAGTGATCATTGCAAAGAAATAGAGGAAAACAACAGAATAGAAAAGACTAGAGATCTCTTCAAGAAAATTAGAGATAAAAATGGAACATTTCCTGCAAACATGGGCTCAAAAAAGGACAGAAATGGTATGGACCTAACAGAAGAAGATATTAAGAAGACATGGCAAGAATACACAGAAGAACTGTACAAAAAAGATCATGATGACCCAGATTACCACAGTGGTGTGATCACTCAACTAGAGCCAGACATCTTGCAATGTGAATGCAAGTGGGCCTTAGGAACCATCACTAGTGGAGGTGATGGAATTCCCATTGAGCTATTTCAAATCCTAAAAGATGATGCTGTGAAAGTGCTGCACTCAATATGCCAGCAAATTGGGAAAACTCAGTAGAGGCTACAGAACTGGAAAAGGTCAGTTTTCATTCCAGTCCTAAAGAAGGGCAATGCCAAAGATTGTTTAAAGTACTGCAGAATTGCACTCATCTCACTCATTAGCAAAGTAATGCTCAAAATTCTCCAAGCCAGGCATCAACAGTATGGGAACCATAAACTTCCAGATGTTCAAGCTGGACTTAGAAAAGGCAGAGGAACCAGAGATCAAATTCCCAACATCTATTGGATTATCGATAAAGCAAGGAGTTCCAGAAAAACATCTACTTCTCCTTATTGACTATGCCAAAGCCTTTGACTGTGGATCACCACAAACTGTGGAAAATTCTGAAAGAGATGGGAATCCCAGACCACCTGACCTGCCTCCTGAGAAATCTGTATGGAGGTCAAGAAGCAACAATTAGGACTGGACCTGGAACAACAGACTGTTTGCAAATTGGGAAAGGAATATGTTCAGTTCAGTTCAGTTCAGTCACTCAGTCGTGTCCGACTCTTTGCAACCAATGAATTGCAACATGCCAGGCCTCCCTGTCCATCACCAACTCCTGGAGTTCATTCAGATTCACGTCCGAGTCAGTGATGCCATCCAGCCATCTCATCCTCTGTCATCCCTTTTTCCTCCTGCCCCCAATCCCTCCCAGCATCAGAGTCTTTTCCAATGAGTCAACTCTTTGCATGAGGTGGCCAAAGTACTGGAGTTTCAGCTTCAGCATCATTCCTTCCAAAGAAATCCCAGGGCTGATCTCCTTCAGAATGGACTGGTTGGATCTGCTTGCAGTCCAAGGGACTCTCAAGATTCTTGTCCAACACCACAGTTCAAAAGCATCAATTCTTCGGTACTCAGCCTTCTTCACAGTCCAACTCTCACATCTATACATGACCACAGGAAAAACCATAGCCTTGACTAGATGGACCTTAGTCAGCAAAGTAATGTCTCTGCTTTTGAATATGCTATCTAGATTGGTCATAACTTTTCTTCCAAGGGATAAGAGTCTTTTAATTTCATGGCATATGTTAAGGTTATATATTGTCACCCTGCTTAGTTAACTTATATGCAGAGCACATCTTGCGAAATACTGGGCTGGATGAAGCACAAGCCGGAATCAAGATTGCTGGGAGAAATATCAATAACTTCAGATATGCAGATGACACCACCCTTATGGCAGAAAGTGAAGAAGAACTAAAGAACCTCTTGATGAAAGAGGAGGGTGAAAATGTTGGGTTAAATCTCAACATTCAGAAAAGTAAGATTATGGTATCCAGTCCCAGAAATTAAAAGATGCTTGCTCCTTGGAAGAAAAGCTATGACTAACCTAGACAGCATATTAAAAAATAGAAACATTACTTTGCGACAAAGGTCCATCTAGTCAAAGCTATGGTTTTTTCCAGTAGTCATGTATGGGTGTGAGAGTTTTCTTATATAGAAAGCTGAGTGCCGAAGAATTGATGCTTTTGAACTGTGGTGTTGGAGAAGACTCTTGGGAATCCCTTGGACTGCAAGGATATCAAACCAGTCAATCCTAAAGGAAATCAGTCCTCAATATTCATTGGAAGGACTGATGCTGAAGCTGAAGCTCCAGTACTCTGGCCACCTGATGCGAAGAATTGACTCATTGGAAAAGACCCTGATGCTGGGAAAGATTGAAGACAGGAGAAGGGGATGACAGAGGATGAGATAGTTGGATGGCATCATCTACTTGATGGACATGAATTTGAGCAAGCTCTGATAGTTACTGATTGACAGGGAAGCCTGGCGTGCTGCAGTCTATGGGGTCACAAAGAGTTGGGCATGACTGTGCAACTGAACTGAACTTAACCATATCCTCAGTGGACTCACTATTAAGTTCTTTACATCTACTAGCATATTTAAGCCTTCCAATGGTGCAGTATAATCAGTATTTATAATCAGTTTTATTTTTATCAAGTGCACTTTATAGAAGAGTGTGTAGAAACCAAGAAAAACAAGAAAACTTGCCAAAGATCTCTCAGTTATTTGCAATAGAATTTGGACCTGAGCCCCTGGCTGCAAACTTTGCATTTGATCCTAGGGTTTATAGGGTAAAGTAAGAGATTCCTCTTATTTATAGGAACCATTTTTAATGAGGTCTTAAAGGATAAAATTCTGTAGGACTTAAAAATTCATTTTAGGCATCCACCATGAAATAGTGTCGATTCAGTATGTTCAAAGTCAGAACCCTGAATATGGAGCTGTGGTGAAGATATATAAATTGTAGACCTTGTCTTCAAAGTAATTTTAGTTTGTATGAGAAAAATTGTGTGACTAGCCAAGATCATGATATAAGAGGGAATCCAGCAGATATTTGTGAAGGCTTTTGGTGTTGGGGGTGGGGATTTGATTAGCAGTTAATGAATGGCTCGACAGTTAATGAATGGCGGCATTTTATCTTTATTCTAAAAAGCAGATTATATGTCAATGGATAGATGAAAATACTAGGGGTTAGTGTAAGCTAAAGTTTTGTGGCAGCAAAGAGCCGAAGAATTGATGCTTTTGAACTATGGTGTTGGAGGAGACTCTCAAGAGTCCCTTGGACTGCAAGGAGACCCAATCAGTCCATCCTAAAGTAAATTAGTCTTGAATAGTCATTGGAAGGACTGATGCTGAAGCTGAAACTCCAATAGTTTGGCCACCTGATGTAAAGAACTGACTCCTTGGAAAAGACCCTGATGCTGGGAAAGATTGAAGACAGGAGAAGAGGATGAGAGAGAATGAGATAGCTGGATGGCATCACCGACTCGATGGACAGGAATTTGAGCAAGCTCCAGGAGTTGGTGATGGACAAGGAAGCCTGGAGTGCTGTGGTCTGTGGGGCTCAAAGAGTCAGACATGACTGAATGATTGAACTGAAGGAATATCCCAGTTGTCTATAAATAGGATTTATAGAGGAAGATGAAGGTAGACAGATACCTGAGGAGTAAGATATGCTTGCTGACATGTTGTTTTCTCCCTGTTGCATCTATGAATTCATGCCCTAATCATTACACACACACAAGGAAGAAAATGTTAACAACAAACTGACATGAAGTTTCCAGAAAAGCCAGTATATCTCAAATAACTCCACAGTGTCAGTTTTGTAAATGATTCACTATTAGTACCCCAGAGCAGAATTATGAACAACCAGAGACAGTGCCATAGATAATCTCCTGTCCTTACTTCATTTACAAAACACAAATCATAGGAAGTAGCTCTCCTAGAATGAGACCACTGAAGGAAAGATACATTTTAATAAAACAGAAGGAGATTATAAATGGCATGAGTGTGAACTGAGAATTCTTGGACCTCTACCGAGACTGATTAGAATTCTCCAGTCACTACAAGAGTGACATAAGCTTGCTGTAGTCTACTGCAAGCACAGTGCTGTTGTTAGGTAGCTGTAGTAACCTCAAAACTTCTTATAATTAAGTGTTAATTTCTCAAATAAAATATTCATGCTTAATATTTACCACTACTAGATAGAAATAGTTCTGTTCCTTTTGCTTGTCTTTAAAAAATGATTATTTTTAAAATATAAAGGCAATTTCAAGTCTGTTGTGAAGCTATTATGACCCAATACATGACACTTAGAAAAATAAGCTAAGAATGTGAAGCAAGGTTCTCTTTCATTTTGGCTCTTAAATCTCTTTGTTAAATCATCTCTTCAAGTTAACATGTTTTAGGTTTACATAGTGTTCAGCACAGTGCATGGCAGATAAAACTGCTCTGTGCATTTGGCAATGATAACAGTGTTACTTGCTGTTATTATTTCTATCATCGGCTGCAGCAGATCTCCTTCCAGCCTGCGTTGGAAAACTCTCACTCTAAATTTATCTTGGTCATTAACCCCTCCCAAGATGGTGCTGGATTCATGAAGTCTGACAAGGCAGAGTTTAGACAATACCCTATGGAAGGCCATTGAATTTCAGCACCAGTTGCTTTGAATCTATTGATTTGCTGCCAAAGCCTTTAATTTGCTGTGTTAAGTCACAACTGTTAAAATTATCAACCCAAATTTTCCCCATCAAATAAAAAGGATTACAAGACAAATTACATTTTTAAAATGCACATTTTTTATTCTTATTTATTTTCTTACCTTGTTATTTTCCCTGGGGGTTGGGAGAAATGGTTCAAGAAGGACCTGTCTTGAAAGTTATTTTAGTCCTGATTCTATCTAGCCCTTTCCTGGACTCATTTAGTCTGCTTGATTTTTAAGTCATGATTATATCCTCCAGACACCAATTCATGACATCCTTCCAAAGAATTGTTCATTAAAACCTAATTTTTACCTTCTAATGCTGGCTTTTTAGCTAATGAAATCTGCAGTAATTATAAATATCCACTTGCAAAGCCTCAGAATTATTGGCATTTATATATAAAGTCAAGCAATGGGAGAATGATATTAACATTGAAGTTAGCTCTTTCCTTTTCATTTCAGTGAAGTGAAGTCAGTACATATATAGCTATGCATATTTAAATAAAAGAATCTCGTTTAGCTCCTTTCAATATTTTTACACTGTCATTAGACTCTTTTGAATGGTACCCAGGGGAGACCACATCTAATTTAAGCTTCATGGTACGAAAGACATCAGGAAACTTCAGATTCATTATTTAGCTTGATGATCTGAAAAAACTGGGGAAAGTTTCTGTGATATTGGGCTCTGATCTACTGAAGGTGCCCTGGAGTGATAGCTTTCTCTCATTTTTTATGAATTATCAGATGAAATTTTATCAAAAAGACAAATCACTTATGAAAAAGTTAGGATACTTCCCTAGCTCCCGAGTTTCAGCTTTGCATAAGCAGAATAAGCTCTCAGTTCCCTTGGCACTAACCAAGTGGAGCAAGAGCATGCATCCTGATGTGATAGCAGTAAATCTGCGGTGTCAGCGCTGATCTGTGTCCATTGCGTACATTTCAGAGTGAGCGTCAGGTGATGGATGTGGGCGGTCCACAAAACACGAGTTCCATTGCAGCTGACTGTCTCTTGGAAAGGAAAATGGATATATTATGGTGTGGTGGAAAGAGGACAGACTTCGCCCAAGGATAGGATACAGGGTTAGAAAAGTGACAAAGCCATGATTCAAATCCAGGTTTGCTGAACGCCAAATTTATATAACATATCTGAGCCTCCATTTTATTATCTGCAAAATGAGAATAATAAAGTCTACTTCAGTAGTCCTGATCCAAAGGTTAGATAAGCATTATCCACCATTTATTGAATGCTTTTGAAATAACAGCTTACTGTTTTCATTTAATACCAATTGTGCCCTGGGGACTAGAATGGGAAAATTAGCTACTGTTCTTCAGTGATGGAATAAAGTCCATTGCCCCCTAGAACAAAGCATGAAATGAAGTCCATTGTTACAAGTAGATAGGTTTCAGTTTCCCTCCCTTAGGCTGATGCTTCAGACTAATGCAAATATATACTTCATATATCTTCCATGGAGATAATTGAATGGGAAAGAAAAACTTCTGGGCTCTGAACTGAACTTCTGCTTTGGAAGGGCAATTGAATTGACGTCAACATCAAAGGATACTTTTGATAAAAATATTCTTTATTCTTCTAGCATAAAATAAGAGAAGAATTAACAAAAATTACTTCCTCTTATTTCCACACCAGACTTAATTTCAAATACCTTGGCTAAATCTCATAATTTCTATCCAGTATTTCATGAGGGGTTGTAATGACTAAACTCCTTGAATCCCACCTCAAGTAGTCCTTAGTCTTCACAGAATGAGTAAATCCTTCATATTGTTTTGCTTATTTATTCTTGTTTTAGCTTTAATGAAAAACATGAATTATTTTCTTGGGACTTTCCATACATGTTACCATAGTAATAGTAAGTCAAAATGTATTGTTTTAGGACCACCAACTCATATGATTTTTGAGGTTCAGTGTTACTGATTCATCGTTTCTTCATGCAGAGTTCAAAGCAAATTCTGTGTGTATGTACCTATATGTACACATATATACACACACAAAAGTATACATTACCATTCATATATATTAGTATACTCATTAGCTTAATATATCAGTTCAGTTTAGTTGCTCAGTCGTGTCCAACTCCTTGCAACCCCATGAATTGTAGCACACCAGGCCTCCCTGTCCATCACCAACTCCTGGAGTACACCCAAACCCATGTCCATCGAGTCAGTGATGCCATCCAGCCATCTCATCCTCTGTCGTCCCCTTCTCCTCCTGCCCCCAATCCTTCCCAGCATCAGGGTCCTTTCCAATGAGTCAACTGTTCGCATGAGGTGGCCAAAGTATTGGAGTTTCAGCTTCAAAATCAATCCACACAATGAACACCTAGGACTGATCTCTCTTAGGATGGACTGGTTGGATCTTCTTGGAGTACAATGGACTCTCAAGAGTCTTCTCCAAACCACAGTTCAAAAGCATCAATTCTTCAGTGCTCAGCTTTGTTTATGGTCCAACTCTCACATCCATACATGACTACTGGAAAAACCACAGCCTTGACTAGACAGACCTTTCTTGGCAAAGAAATGTCTCTGCTTTTAAATATGCTATCTAGGTTGGCCATAACTTTCCTTCCAAGGAGTGTCTTAATTTCATGGCTGCAGTCACCATCTGCAGTGATTTTGGAGCCCCCCAAAATAGTCTGACACTGTTTCTACTGTTTCCTCATCTATTTTCCATGAAGTGATGAGACCGGATGCCATGATCTTAGTTTTCTGAAGGTTGAGCTTTAAGCCAACATTTTCACTCTCCTCTTTCACTTTCATCAAGAGGCTTTTTAGTTCCTCTTCACTTTCTGCCATAAGGGTGATGTCATTTGCATATCTGAGGTTATTGATATTTCTCCCAGCAGTTTATATTCCACCTTGTGCTTCTTCCAGCCCAGCTTTTCTCATGATGTTCTCTGCATATAAGTTCAATAAGCAAGGTGACAATATACAGCCTTGATGTACTCCTTTTCCTATTTGGAACCAGTCTGTTGTTCCATGTCTAGTTCTAACTGTTGCTTCCTGACCTGCATACAGATTTCTCAAGAGACATGTCAGATGGTCTGGTATCCCCATCTCTTGAAGAATTTTTGACAGTTTATTGTGATCCACACAGTCAAAAGCTTAGTATCTATTTAGTATTAATTAGTGGGCATTTGGTCTTCCCTGAGAGCTCAGTTGGTAAACAATCCACCTTCAACGCAGGGTACTCTGTTTCAATTCCTGGGTTGGGAAGATCCGCTGGAGAAGAGATAGGTTACCCGCTCTAGTGTTCTTGGGCTTCCCTGGTGGCTCAGCTGGTAAAGAATCTGCATGCAGTGCAAGGGAGCTGAGTTCAATCCCTGGGTTGGGAAGATTCCCTGGAGAAGGGAAAGGCTACCCACTCCAGTATTCTGGCCTGAAAAATTCCATGGACTGTCTAGTCCATAGGGTCACAAAAGTTGGACATGACTCAGCAACTGTCATTGGAAATCTGCAGAGCAAAAGTAATAAAGAAATAATTTGTTCTTTTTCTTATTCTCTGAGCTCTTAGAGAGGGTTCAGGAAGACATGATTAACAAGAGAAACTAAGTTACTAGAGGATTAAAAACAAAATTATAGATGCAAAAAGTATAATTTGGTATTAAAAATTGTTTTTTTCCTCAATAAATGACTACTATGTGCCAAGCACTGTGCGCTTATTACCACATTAAAAAATAATGTATGATTTTCATCAAATTCAACAAGATAGATATAATGAGTCAAAGGGAATAATTAGAGATTGTGAATGATTACATGACTTGTTAAGGCCACTTCCCAAGTTTATGGTAGAGGAATGGCTGGAATCAAATGAAGTGAGGTCTATTCACAGTTCTCAACCATCTTAGTCAAGCCAAAAATCAAAGGGAAATCAATATTGAATGAAAGTAAGTAGAGGAAATGTGTGTTCTCTCCTTACATCTATCTGTGAGCCTGTTCTAGGATACAAGCTTCTGTCATGCAGTATCTCTTTGTAAAACAAGTTCTTTCATGATTTTATACTGATAGTGAAATTATGCATTTTTCATAAATATTAAGGTCCTTGAAAGTGTATGGATTAGAAACATGAATTCATTTACTGGGTAAAATGAGAATACATCTGCATTTAGGGGACACATAAAGCTGAGAGGCCACTAAACTCATAAGATTTAACCATTTGTTTTACAATCAAAGAGCTGAAATTTAGCGCTGTGTTCAATTCTGTGGACGGGCTTGAAAGGGGAGTCCAAAAACACTAGAATATATTTAAAAATAGAACATATTTAAATGAACAAACACATGACACAGCATTCTGAAAGAAACATCGTAGTGTTTATGTTAGTTTATTCCACTCATTCAGCCATTTCTTCCATATATATTTATTCTATGGCTCTGTGTTGTTATGCATATATGTTATAAAACAAATCAGCAGGGAGTTTACAGTCTTCTCAGTACTAAAAAAGTCTAAGAGTTTTGAGTCAAAAGATTTGGGTTGTCTACATTGTTAATTGTTTGTTTACATGTTGATCCTTCCACTAGAATATAGGAATTTTAGAAGCTGGACCTTCATTCTACTAATATTTGCCTCCCTGGCAGGTGGCAATTTTGTATTTCTGCACAGAGTAAGTTATCAGTGAATGAAAGAGAAATCGATGAGTTGAATAGTTTGAAAACGCTCCACAGATTCCCGGAGTCTAAGTATTGAAGGCTGAATGGTATTTGGATAGACAGAAGGGAGCAAAGAATATCTGCAGCATGGAAAGATGGATGACATAAATCCATCTTTATGTCATCCATGGAATGGTTAAAGAATAATGATTGTTGAAAGGTAATGGATGAGTAAGGCGTGAGCACCAGAGCAAGGAAAGGATAAAGTCATGGTAAAGAGAATGATGGGCATTGGGGTTCACAGGCCACAGATCATGGAAATCTTTGAAAGTCAGGATAAAAAATTGAAATTCACAGGTATTTAAGTAGGGAATGAAGGGTTTGGAGCAGCAGAGTGAGATGGTTAAGAACAATGACTGATCATGAGAGTTGGACAGAGAGGCACAAAATGAACAGGAAAATTGACTGGACAGATCCCATGTGACTGATGTCGAAAACAGAGCAGACATATAATGATTTCCAGTAATCTGACTCCATCACCCACAGTCTATCTTACAAAGACTAGTAAGTCTGATGAAAGTATATATTTGCAGACCTATTCATTTATTCAATATATACTTCTTGAACCTCTGTCTTGTATCAGAGAATATGCAATTTGTGGGGATTCAAATGTTCAGAAACTGATTAGGCCTGTGAAGCTGAAGCACTCAGAATCAAAATGGTCAAGTCAGATCTCTAATTTTATCTATAAAATATTTGAATTGAGGATGCTTTCTTTTATACTGTCTTATAATTGATTACAAGAATTGATTATTCTTTCAACCACAGCACCAAACTCGGTTGTGTTACACTGTCATGGCACAATTTTGTGGGGTTCATCTGAATATTGTTGCTAAAGCAATGATAAATGGAGTCAGTATCATCCTACACCTTCCATTTTCTGAGAAAAATGATAAAACTTCTGTTGTAATTGCATGTTAAAAATTGCATAAATAGGGCTAGGCAGAGAAGCTTAAAATATGTATCGTTTTGTTACCGCTGTTGGTTTCACTCTGCTGCTGCTAAGTCACTTGAGTAGTGTCCGACCCTGTGTGACCCCATAGACAGCAGCCCACCAGGCTCCATCGTCCCTGGGATTCTCCAGGCAAGAACACTGGAGTGGGTTGCCATTTCCTTCTTCAATGCATGAAAGTGAAAAGTGAAAGTGAAGTCACTGAGTCGTGTCCAACTCTCAGCAACGCCATGGACTGCAGCCTACCAGACTCTTCCATCCAAAGGATTTTCCAGGCAAGAGTACTGGAGTGGGGTGCCATTGCCTTCTCTGTTCACTCTGCTAATGACATGAAATTATATCCCAAAGGTCAGTATTAATCACTGTGTTGATTTCTTCTGGAAGAAGTAGACTGCTATAGTGTACATTAAAGAAATTCAAAGAAAAAGAAAGTGAGCCTAGAGTCATTAGCACACAACCAGGGGAAGAACAAATACATCTGAGGCCTTGTGACTTCATGTTTCTAGGGATATATTTGCCCTGATTTGCAAATGTAAAGATGACAGGAAAACCTAACTATTTAAGGAATAAATCATAAAACATAGGGTGCCTATAGCATGCTATTATCAACATAAAACAGTAACAGACTATCCCAGTTAGGAGTAAACAAGGGATCATAATAACAGGGACAGAATTTTGCTGTGGTTATTGTTGTTTGTTGTGTTCACCTATAAGAATTCCATTTTCCTCTAATTCTTCCTGATTTTGATAAGGTCACCTTAATTTGTGCCTTTTCTACTTTTTCCTCTGCAGTTTATATGTTATTTAGAAAATCAGGAAAAAAGTTATGAAAATGTCATTCAATCCAAGTGTTAGTTGCTCAGTCATGTCCGACTCTTTGCAACTCCTGGATGCTATCTCACCAGGCTCCTCTGTCCATGGAATTCTCCAGGTAAGAATACTGGAGTGGGTTGCCATGCCCTCCTCTATAGGATCTTCCCAACCCAGGGACTGAACCCAGGTCTCCCACCTTGCAGGTGTATTCTTTACTGTCTGAGCCACTGGAGCAACCCAATACAATTTAAAGTAGTTTTCAAAGTTCACTATCTTCTGTTGAGGCCATCAGGCACTTGCTGACATGCTATGCCATCTCCTTTTTCTGGTCCATATTTTTGCTTGCACTAACTTCCATAGTCCACATCCTCCAATGCATAAGACTAAGAGAGAGATGATACTTCATCTCACTACTTTTGTTTTTAAAGATTTTTTTTTATATGCACCATTTTTAAAGTCTTTATTGAATTTGTTATTGTTTCTATTTTATGCTTTTTGCTTTTTGGCTACAAGACATACGGGCTCATAACTCCCCAACCAGGGATCGAACCCTTACCCCTGCTTTGGAAGGCAAAGTCTTAACCACTGGACCTCCAGGGAAGTCCCTCACCCCACTACTTTTGACTTATTCTGTTATCCAGTTTACAAAGTAAAACTACCTCATTTCCTCAATGTTTTCACAAAGTTCAGTAACATGGTTCTTTTCTTTTCTTTTATTATTTTTTTTTTTGCTGATTTTAAGAATCCTAACCAGTCTACTCAACTGTCAGATATAAATTTATGAAAACTGGGCAATACTCTTCACTACTCAAGATTTCTCTTCCTCTTCACTATCATTCTGTTTTTCTTGGACCAACCTAGTTCTCCTCAACTCTCTTTTCTCTTAAAATAAGTTATTTCTCAAAAGGCTTCTGGAGGACCTGCTTCACTCATTTTCAGACATGATCAGATAAATCTGAAACCTTGAAAAAAATTTTAATTTAGCTTCCAACTTGGAAGCACCCACTGATCTAGGTACAGTATCATTAGTTTATATATTTTGCATTCAAAATATTTTTCCACTGTGTACCAGAATTGATATGTAGAATAAATTTCATTGTAATATTGTCACAGAGGCCTTGGATTATGTTTTTTCCTATATTTTGAATTTAATGATTAATTTGAAACAGAATGAAGATCAAATTTGGATCAGTGTTATTTTCAATTTTAATTTTTAGCAGTTTAAATATTTAATGGTGAGTGATTTTGTGACTTGAGTCTAAGTATCTTGTTATATACCTCCACTGAGGATGCTAGAATCACTATCTGATTACCTAAACAAGGAATAGAGTGAAAAAAGTGATATAATCAGAGACCTTTCATTCAGTTCAGTTCAGTTCAGTTGCTCAGTCATGTCCGACTCTTTGCGATCCCATGAATCACAGCACACCAGGCCTCCCTGTCCATCACCATCTCCCGGAGTTCACCCAGACCCATGTCCATCGAGTCCGTGATGCCATCCAGCCATCTCATCCTCTGTTGTCCCCTTCTCCTCCTGGCCCCAATCCCTCTCAGTATCAGAGTCTTTTCCAATGAGTCAACTCTTCACATGAGGTGGCCAAAGTACTAGAGTTTCAGCTTTAGCATCACTCCTTCCAAAGAAATCCCAGGGTTGATCTCCTTCAGAAGGGACTGGTTGGATCTCCTTGCAGTCTTACTGATGCTTGAATCTGGACTGTGAGAGAAGTTTGTATCTATAATATCGTAATATAGTATTCAGTCTCAAAATAAGTGTATCAGTGTCAGGCTCATAATTGGTCAGGTCTCAAATTCTCTGACTGATAGAATTATTTGCTTCAACATCATGTTGCTGCAATGTTCATGTAAAAATAGTCCACGTATTCTTGAATATTTGCATTTTCAGAATTGTGAAACTTCATGCATCCCTTTAAAATTGTTTTAATTTGAAAACTGAGAATAAAGTTGAAGGCACAACTTGTTAGAAGCCATAACTAGCACTCAATGACCCACAGCGTAAGCCTGATTTATTATACAAATACAGAGCCAGAATAATGTATTCTGTTTAATCATGCAGGATTCTTTTTTGTTTGATGGAGTGGCCAGGCACATAAATGAATATCTATGAATTCAAAATCTACTTCAAAAAGGGAAGTGTTTATATAGGGCTGTGAGAACAAGGTGCCAAAACTGTGATTTACAGAATATGCTTGGTCAATGTTAGAAAACAGTTTGTTTTTAAACAACTGACTTTTATAATGAGAAAATTACCAGAAGCTTTTAGCTACTCAGGTTATTTAAGTGAAAGATGAATTCATCCATTTTGAGCTATATAAAACCCATTGATTACTTGACTTGATTATTTAAACCTCATGGCTCAAGAATCTTGTTTGACTGATATATCCTCCCTTCACTCAGAATTTATTATTGAGGAATGATTTTATGATACTGCAGCATTTCAGGTAAGCAGTGTTCTCTCAACAAACACGAGGAGATAATTCACAAAGGCAAATGATAGTATATTTAGAGGCCAGCAGTATTTCTTGGCAGCTATTAACCATTCCCACACCAGTGCCCAAACTCATATTGCAAGGCTAAAACCTGAATTCAGTGGAAGGACCATGATAAGTTTTGTTTCTAGCATTTTCCTCAGGGTCCAAATATCTTGCAGTAAAATTAATTTTTTAATATAAGGACTAAAACACATATCAGAGAAGAGTAATTGGGAAAATGAATATGTGAATCATTTCTGGGATTTTGTTGCTGTAGGTTGTTTGAAGAGATAAAAACAAATATTCTAAAATTATGTTACTCCTTTCTGTTAACCATTAAGGTAAGTACTATCATCTGTACTTTATAGATGAAAAATCTTCAGAGAACTTAAGTAACTTTTTCAGTGACAGTCAATTGAGAAATAGCAGGGTTATGATATCAAATGGACTGTTTCCTTTCCACCTGCTCTTAGAGAAGGATCATCAGTGATTTTAGACCTTGATTTTTTAAAAGTTTAAGAAGAATATTATAGTAATATTATGCACAGGAAATAACCACACAGAATATAAAAATTTGTAATAACATATCATTAAAGTGCCAACAGAAAGTTAATCTATATAATATGATGGTTATCTTCTAGTTCATTTCAAAATCACATCAGTAATTATAACTAAGCTGGTAAAGATTGCAGTATTCTTTGCAATTATGTAAAATGGAAACTGAGCAGACATCTCACAGATTCTCTGCTATCTCTCCAAATCATAAGAAATTGATGAATTCATCTGAGAAAAAAGTTAGGTGAGGCTTTCTTTGGGGGGGGGGGGGAAACCTAAAAAGATACAATTTGCTCTCAAACTGGTTTGTGTGGTTTGTAACTTCTGAAGAAAGCCAATGCCAAGATTAACTTGTGATGTTCTTAACATCATGATGACCACTCGCCTCCCAGTATGTTAATATAGAAGCAATCTCTGAAAAGCACTTCTCGTTACTGAAATAATAATAATGCAGAATGTTGTGCAAAGTGTGTTTATATGATTGCTACATTTTAAAGAGACTTTGATGCTTCAGGGCCATCCTTAAAAAATAATATTCAAGAGTATTTTAAAATAATTGTGGCTATTTACTTCATCCATTCTTATCATATCCTTTATACTCTAATTTTTGTAATTCTTCCATAAAACAGTTAAATGCAGACACAATTTTTGCTTTTAAAAGTTTATTTCTACTACTCTATGCCTATTTGAAGCTTTACATATATATTTTTTCAGTTTTTTTTCATTGGTTGCCATGAGGACATATGAGCTGCTTTGCTCAATATGATGGATAGTTTTCTGGTTCTGTGGTTTGGGAAAAAAGAGGAACAGATTTCACAAAACCCACTTCATATTCTTGTTTAAAATAAGGCCAAGAAGGATAGGAATGAGAAGAGATCCTCTGATGTTTGTTGCCCACATGGCTTCTGCTCTTGCATTTCTTTCCTGCAGCTGTAGGGTTATGAGCATGTCCTTCTTTCCATGGCACCCCGTGTGCCATGGTTGGCAGTCCCAGATACTGAGGGGAAGGCACACAAATGTGGCTTGTGAAAGATCCAGTTTTTGGTCAAGGTAGTGTACCATTGAGCGTTAGCCAGTGGACTGTGATACGTCTGCCAAGTAGAGCCCACTGGTATTTTCTTTTGTTTTTCTGGTGCCTAGCATGTTACCACCCCACTCCAGTACTCTTGCCTGAAAAATCCCATGGACGGAGAAGCCTGGTGGGCTGCAGGCCATGGGGTCTCGAAGAGTCAGACACAAGTGAGCAACTTCACTTTCACTTTTCACTTTCATGAATTGGAGAAGGAAATGGCAACCCACTCCAGTGTTCTTGCCTGGAGAATCCCAGGGACAGGAGAGCCTGGTGGGCTGCTGTCTATGGGGTCGCATGGAATCGGATACAACTGAAGCGACTTAGCAGCAGCAGCAGCAGCAGCAGGTTAACACATGTACAGCACATTACCAGGATGTACAACGAAATTCACTTATGTTGGAGTGAGACTGGCAGTGCCACCTCTTCCAACTCTCTACGTCTAGCTGTGCTCATACCAGCAGCATGTGGCGCCTTATGCTTAATGAAGGGACCAGAAACTTCTTAGGAGTGACAGCCATGCTGCTTGGTGGGGCTTGTTGGAATCAGGACACCGAAGTTTGGGGTAGTTCCTGTGCATTCTGAAAGAGACACATTTCATGGAGGTATGGTAGAAGGATGAACAGGGAAAGAAAGAAATTGTGCTTAGATTCTTTACTGGACACATAAGCACAATAGGAAGGAGTTGTCAGAAACTTTCCACAGAGGTTTGAAATAAATAATTATATCAGTGACTTCACAGTAAATAATTATATCAGTGACTTCACAGGGTTATTATGAAGGGTCTGTGCTGAGAATTATATAAAGAATAGCAATTAAGACAAAGTATCTTTGATGAGCTGGGTAAGTATTAAAATAGAGAATCATTTTCACAGGTTAATCTCTCTTTGGATCTCTGTTCATAAATCACATATAATTTACACAGACTCTGCATCAAATTGCTACACAATTAGAAGCATACAGGCTACAGAATTTAATCTTAATAACATTTAGATGGGCTTCTCTGGTGGCTCAGATGGTATAGAATCTGCCTGAGATGCAGAAGACCTGGGTTCAATCTCTGGGTCAGGAAATGTCTCCCTCTCTATCTCCTTTAAATTTTTGTTGGTGTACAGTTGCTTTACAAGGAGAAGGCAATGGCACCCCACTCCAGTACTCTTGCCTGGAAAATCCCATGGACGGAGGAGCCTGGTGGGCTGCAGTCCATGGGGTCGCTAAGGGTCGGGCACAACTGAGCGACTTCACTTTGACTTTTCACTTTCCTGCATTGGAGAAGGAAATGGCAACCCACTCCAGTGTTCTTGCCTGGAGAATCCCAGAGATGGGGGAGCCCAGTGGGCTGCTGTCTATGGGGTCGCATAGAATCAGACATGACTGAAGTGACTTAGCAGCAGCAGCAGTTGCTTTGCAATGTTTTGTTAATTTCTACCATACAGCAAGGTGAATCACCTAAACCTATAAATATATCTCCTCTTTTTTGTATTTCCTTCCCATTTAGGTCACCACAGAGCATTGAGTAGAGTTCCCTGTGCTATGTATAGTAGGTTCTCATTTAGTTGTCTGTTTTATACATAATATCATCAATAGTGTATACACACACACAAACACACACAGCCAAAAATGTATGGTTGCGTGATCTATGAACCTTTCTCCATAAATGTGGACTGGAGATTGTGTGTGCATGGAGTGGGGCTATTCAAGAGTCATTCTTTACTCTGAGATATGCATGACAACAGCCGCTACAATTATAAGCCGATTAGGTAGATAAACAACAGCACAAGTGCACTAAAGTTGTGTTCCATTTGTTTCAATTGTGTTTAATGTGAGTGGCGTTCTGTATTTCCCATAAAATGAGGTTTCTAATCAAGGCACAAATGATCTTCTAATTAACCGTCTTTGATACTCTGGGATAAAATCTAGTTTTGTTTAGGGAAATCAAGTAAGTGTTCGAATCATGCTAGCTTTTACCATGTTATCTCCTTTAGCCTCTTTCCATGGCTCTGACATCAGAGCCAGAAAATTAGTGTTTATACACTGTGAGCCTCATGCAATCACCGAATAAATTATGCCAGTATCTTTACCAACCAGGCTTATATAAAACTCTGAATTGTGACTTGGTCATATTTTCTACTTTTTGTATCCAATGGCTTTGATTCTCAACACAATGTTTGTAAAAGCATTACCCAGCCAGGGTTCCTTAAACCTGACTGCATATTATAATTACCTACGAGGTTTTTAAAAACCACAGTTGCCCAAGTTCCTATTCTGAGACAATATGATAAGAACTCTTGATGATGGATCCTATGGCATATGATTATAATATGCACCAAAGCTGGGAATCACTGACAGAGACCAAAGGTCAGCAATATTCTTCTGTAGAGGGCCAGATGGAAAACGTTGTAGACTATGTCACAACTACTTGACCCTCTCACAAGAGTACAACTCTGTCATAAATGCAGCCATAAACAATATGTAAACAAATAGTAGCACACCATCTCAGTAAAACTATTTATAGCTATGACACTGTGATTTATAATAAGAAATATGTATTTGGTCTTGGTTTTGTTCCTGACAGCTCGTAAAAGTTTTGGAATCCCCTGAGAGAACTCAAAGGTGTCTTTGTTATGTTAATGAAGTGACTTTTGATCCATACCCATGGTTTCCTGGAGAACCAACCGTGGGATTAGAAGGTAGGAACTTTCAGCCTGACCCTCCTGATTTCCCTAGTGAGGAGAAAGGATGGAGGGTGAATCAATCCCGATAGCCTATGATTTAATCAACCATTCCTATGTCATGAAGCATCCTCTTTAAAAAAGACCCACAAGGACAGGGTTAGGAGAGTTTCTGGACTGGTGAAAACATGGAGATTTGGGGAATGTTCCACACTAAGAGAGAGTGCAGAAATTAGGCTCCTTTTCCCCACACCTCATCCTATGCATCTCTTCCAATGTGGCTGTTCTTGAGTTCTAGCCTTTCATAATAATTTGGTAGCTCAGACGGTAAAGCGAATGCCTACAATGCAGGGGACCCGGGTTTGATCCTTGGGTTGGGAAGATCCCCTGGAGAAGGAAATGGCAACCCACTCCAGTGCTCTTGCCTGGAAAATCCCATGGATGAGGAGCCTGGTAGGCTACAGTCCATGGGGTCGCAAAGAATTGGACATGACTGAGCGACTTCACTTCAGGAGTAAGTAAAATGCTTCTCTGAGTTCTATGAACTGCTCTAGCAAATTAATCAAGCCCAAGGAGGAGATCCTTGGAACCTCCAATCTGTAGCCAGTTGGTTAGTAGTATGGGAAACCACCTGGGATTTTGACTGCTGTCACGTTTGTGTCTCTCTCTGTGTGTGTATGCATATGGGGCGAATGAGGGATAGTCTTCTGGGACTGAGCCTTTAACCTGTAGAATCAGATGCTCTCTCCAGGTAAATGGTGTTATAATTGAATTAAATTGTAGTTCCCCCAAATGGTGTCACAGAGAATTACTTGGGTCAGGTACTTCCCATCAACACACATGCACTTTGTAATTGGGGCCCAGGATTCTTGCAGTAACCACAGGCAGCAAGCCAAAGTTGGCCTGACTTTAAGGATTTCGGTTAGCAATCCATTAATTCTGATTTTTTGGGGCTTCTCAGATGGCTCAGTATTAAAGCATCCACCCATAATGCAGAAGACATGGGTTTGATCCCTTGGTTGGAAAGATACCCTGAAGGAGGAAATGGCAACCCACTGCAGTATTCTTGCCTGGAAAATGCCATGGGCTGAGGAGCTTGGTGGGCTACAATCCACAGGGTCGCAAAAAGTTGGACATGACTGAGCAACTGAGCACACACAAATACCCCATGAGCCTAGAAGTGCAGCAGTGGAATGTGCAATGGCTCAGAAAAAAGAGGGAGGGAAACAGAGTTAAGCTTTCCAGCTATGATGTTATGACAATCTTAATTATGCTGGTGGGAGCAGAAGTGTAAGGAGAACACAGATTCAAGAGTCTTACTGAGTCTATTTCACGGTTAAGAAGTAGAGGATGACTGAATGGGAAGAATGAAGGAAGCAGTCGAGGTTCATATTTTCTAAATAGGAATTTCATGAAGAACACCAAGGAGGTCTCAAGCAGGAGATGATCTGTGGTGACATTTTGCTGCTTTGTGGTGGGTTTAATCTAACCATGTTCTGTTGGACGTATTCAGAACAGAGCTATCTTGCAGGCAATTGGGAATGTGGGAATTAATCAAAACTGAATAGGAAATCTGCAACTCCATAAATAGGACAACTCTGAAAATGAAGAGAAGAGAATGCCTAATACCTCTTCCTTTACTGTTGCCTCGATATTTGGTCAGGGCAAGGCAGGTGATGACAGAAACGCTCAATTGTGCATGAGAACGAATTCACTCCAGCATTAACTTTCACACACTATATGGTATGTGAGGTTTTAGTTCCTTGATCAGGGATCAAACTCATGCTCCCTGCATTGGAAGCTTGAAGCCTTAATCCATAGACCACCAGGTCCCAATGACCTTTATTTTTAGAGTGTCTAAATTCTCAGTTGTCTGTGGCTACAACCCCATAACCCTTCCCTTCCAAAAAAGAGACCTAAACCAAAAACAGAGAAAATACACAACACAAGCAGTTGAACTCATGAATTCCTATGAAACCAGTTTTATATACCTAGTTAGTAATCAGTTGGAATAAATGCAACTTGTCTTATTACTTAGCAATTTTGACTTCTATTTCACTCTGTAGGCCTATTTTACAGTGACCATGTTCCTGAATTATGATAATGAATTTGTTTCCGGTATAATTATTTTTTCTACAATCATGTTCAAGTTTTTATTTTCTAGGGCTTTTGAAAAATCATCCTTCAAGTGAATAATGTCAATCTTTGTCCCAACAATCTACTACAACCACAGCTTATACCATTGAACCTTTAAAAGTGGCTGTTGATCTGCGTGCGCTAAGTCACTTCAGTCATCTCCAACTCTTTGCGACCCTATGGACTGTAGCCCACCAGGCTCCTCTGTCCTTAGGGTTCTCCAGGCAAGAATACTGGAACTGGTTGCCATGCCCTCCTTCAGGAGTTCTTCTGGACCCAGGTTTCAAATCCAAGTCTCTTTCTCCCACATTGGCAGGTGGGTTCTCTACCACTAGTGCCACCTGGGAAGCTTGACTGTTGATCTAGTTACTCTTAAAATAGAGAATTGTTTAGTTGAAATAATCACATTGTGGTGATAGGCAAGGCACTTTTATGCTTCTTCAGGAGGATTTATTATCAGGTTGAAAAAAACAAACAAAATTTTATTCAGTAGTTAGTAACAAATACTATTATCTTCACCCGTTCTTTTACCAGTATTTTTAGTGTCTGGTAGGCTTCCGGTTGAGTAACAATTTCCAGTTGTACTATCACTCAAAGCATGCATATCCTTTCTTAACTATATCTTTATCCTATTCCTTATAAAAAAAGTAAATTCCTACATTTCAGTGACAGATGTCAAATCCTTTCTTAACTATATCTTTATCCTGTTCCTTTAAAAATAAACCTTCTATGATGAAGCTAATAGCCACTTGAAGAGGGAGATTAAGTAAAACCCATCTCTCTTTTGTTACAACCAGAAACCTTCTCACCAGTAATTATTATGTGGCGACTTTCATTTTAGAAGTTACCAATACATGGAATCACAGCGATCCATCTGTAATACCATTGGTGTATCAAAGAAAATAAGGGAAATTGCAGGGACAAAAAAAAAAAAAAAATTCTGTGTCTGAAGCAAAACAAACAGGGCATATAGACTTCCCTAAGAGAGTTTTTTATCAGCACAAACAATATCCACTGAGCAATGATAACTCACAAAATTAGAGATGAAAAGGGTCTTGTTCTTGGTAGGTGTGCTATAAAAACAGAATATACTGCCACATGCCAGGTGTTGCTGGTGACATTTTGTTAAAAATATAGGTTCTCTCTTGGAAAATGTTTTTCTTTGTTCACTTGAGGATAATGTTATCTCATCAAGAATAACACACTCATCATTAATTCCTCATAACAAACAGCATTTCCTACTCTTAATCAAATGCAACTCAGCTGAAAGGGGCTTAAGCAAAAATTCTTGCATACCTTCCTTTCTCAAAATTGTGTCACTGAAAAGCCCAGCATTGGGGTTTGCTTTATTCACAACCGAATATACGACCTCAAGAATAATTGAGGCTAGTCTATTTCTCTCCACATCTAAGTTCTGTTCTTGTCTTACCCTATTTCCTTGGGTGGGCTCCTAGTCTGCTGTGGTACACACAACAAGCTCCAAGATTTTATTTTCTCAGTTGAGCATTGCCAGTAATTACTACACTTGCATTTCATTGACAGATGTCAGGCCCATGTCTGAATCAGTTACTCCAGCTGAATGACACTGAATGTGTCTAATTGACCAGGCGTGGGTCATTGTCAGACACGGGATGAAAATCCAAGAAGGATGGTTTTATATTGGAACAGCAGGGTGCAGTTATTGGTATATGGGCAAATGGACTCCAAACCCATACAAACAAACACTGTCAAAACTCTATCAGTCTTAGAAATGTTTTAAGTAGTGGCTTTCTTGACTTGCTTTGTGAGGAAAGCCTCTTTCATTCCTCAGACAAGAATCCCTCTCATCTCCTGGCATGTTCATAGCACTCAAAAGTGTTTCCACCATAGCCTTCTTTACATTGTTACATAATTATCATTGACACTATTATTTCCTTAGGCATCTTTCTTTCCCATTGAAATGCAGGATTTTTGAAGGCAGAAAAAAAAAATGAGCTTTTGCCTTCTTATATAAACTTCAACAGTGCCCACACAGTAGAGTCTCAATAAACATTCATAAATGGTTCTTATATTTTCCAACCATTGCCCTTTATTTTTTTTAACAAGTCCAGGTTTTCTTCCTCTGAGAAGACTGTTCTGATGATTTTTAATTTTACCTTTTACTTTCTAAAATAAAGATATTTTCTAAAATGCATTAATTCAATCAATAAGGGAAACAATGTCATCTCCTCCATAAAGCCTTTCTTAAGCACCTTGGTTTTTATAGATGCCTGTCTATTAAGTGTTAATTAATAACTTTTAAAATATCATTTAATGCCATTTTATGAGTTTTTATATCATGTCTATTGGACTGTTTTGAATGCCATATCTTATCTAATCTTCTGTAACTCTTCAGAGTCATTAAAAGAATGCTGGGTAATATGTGGCACATTGGAAAGTGTGAAGCACAAGAAATCAAAGGGAAAAAAAAATATATTGAGATGAAGTTTCAAATGGCTGAAAAGACCTAAACTAAATAGATACATAGTGATATAAATAGATACATAGTGATATAAATAGATACATAGTGATATAAATAGATACATAGTGATATAAATAGATACATAGTGATATAAATAGATACATAGTGATATAAATAGATACATAGTGATATAAATAGATACATAGTGATATAAATAGATACATAGTGATATAAATAGATACATAGTGATATAAATAGATACATAGTGATATAAATAGATACATAGTGATATAAATAGATACATAGTGATATAAATAGATACATAGTGATATAAATAGATACATAGTGATATAAATAGATACATAGTGATATAAATAGATACATAGTGATATAAATAGATACATAGTGATATAAATAGATACATAGTGATATAAATAGATACATAGTGATATAAATAGATACATAGTGATATAAATAGATACATAGTGATATAAATAGATACATAGTGATATAAATAGATACATAGTGATATAAATAGATACATAGTGATATAAATAGATACATAGTGATATAAATAGATACATAGTGATATAAATAGATACATAGTGATATAAATAGATACATAGTGATATAAATAGATACATAGTGATATAAATAGATACATAGTGATATAAATAGATACATAGTGATATAAATAGATACATAGTGATATAAATAGATACATAGTGATATAAATAGATACATAGTGATATAAATAGATACATAGTGATATAAATAGATACATAGTGATATAAATAGATACATAGTGATATAAATAGATACATAGTGATATAAATTAAAATGCTGTGCTGTGCTTAGTTGCTCAGTCATGTCTGACTCTTTGTGAACACACAGACTGTAGCCTGTCAGGCTCCTTTGTCCATGGAGATTCTCCAGGCAAGAACACTGGAGCGGGTTGTCATACCCTCCTCCAGATCTCCCAACCCAGGAACTGGACTCAGGTTGCCAGACTTGCAGCCAAATTCTTCACCAGCTGAGCTACCAATAGTCAAATCCATTTGAAGTAAATATATGTGACATTTCTTCATTTCCTCATTTTCTAGCACAGATAGGTTTTTTTTTTAATTAATTTTTTATTTTTTAGTTTGTTTTGCTTTACAATACTGTATTCGTTTAGCTATACATTGACATGAATCACCCATGAGTGTACATGAACTCCCAATCCTGATCCCCACCTCCCCCCTCCTGCCCCACACCTTCTGTCTGGATTATCCCCGTGCATCAGTCCCAAGCATCCTGCATCCTGCATCGTACCTAGACCGGCAATTCGTTTCACTTATGATTTCATACATGTCACACTGCCACTCTGCCAAATCATCCCTCCCTCTCCCTCTCCCACAGAGTCCAATGTGATTAAGAAAAAGCAGATTTTTAAAAATTCTGAAGGAGGCCCTTGATGACAGGTGGTGAACTGATTTATCAGTAATAAAAATAATGTAACATTTATTCTTTCTATATGATTAACTCTCTTTTAATGGCAATTGGTTCAGAATGGTGGCAGAAAAGGGGGAGATTTTCTGTGATATCCTTAAACTCCACCAATGGAATTTACTGAGGATTTATCTTATTCTGTAGTCTCACAGAGGCAGAACCTGAGACAAAGGTTAGAGAACAAATAGTTTAGTCTGTAAATGAGGTTAAGTGAGAAGGAAAAGGGAAAAAAGTACCAAGTTGGGAAAGGAGTACATCAAGGCTGTATACTGTCATCTTGCTTATTTAACTTATGTGCAGAGTACATCATGAGGAATGCTGGACTAGATGAAGCACAAGCTGGAATCAAGATTGCTAGGAGAAATAGCAGTAACCTCAGATACGCAGATGACATCACCTTTATGGCAGAAAGTGAAAAAACTAAAGAGCCTCTTGATGAAAGTGAAAGAGGGGAGTGAAAAAGTTGGCTTAAAACTCAACATTCAAAAAACTAAGATCATGGCATCTGTCCCATCACTTCATGGCAAATAAATGGGGAAACAGTGGCAACAGTGAGAGACTTTACTTTTTTGGGCTCCCAAATCACTGCAGATGGTGACAGCAGGCCATGAAATTAAAAGACAGTTGCTCCTTAGAAGAAAATTTATGACTAACCTAGACAGCATATTAAAAGGCAGAGATATTACTTTGCCAACAAAGGTCTGTTTGGTCAAAGCTATGGTTTTTCCAGTAGTCAGGTATAGATATAAGAGATGGACTATAAAGAAAGTTGAGTCTTGAAGAATTGATGCTTTTGAACTGTGGTGTTTGAGAAGAGTCTTGAGAGTCCCTTGGATTACAAAGAGATCCAACCAGTCCATCCTAAAGGAAATCAGTCCTGAATATTCATTGGGAGGTCTGATGCTGAAGCTGAAACTCCAATTCTTTGGTCACTTGATGCAAAGAGCTGACTCATTTGAAAAGACCTGATGCTGGGAAAGATTGAAGATGGGAGGAGAAGGGGACGACAGAGGATGAGATGATTGGATGGCATCACCGACTCAATGGACATGAGTTTGAGTAAACTTCGAGAGTTGATGATGGATGATCAACCTCCCTAGGCCTGGCATGCTGCAGTCCATGTGGTTGCAAAGAGTTGGACACAACTGAGCGACTGAACTGAATTAATCATTTCCAAGATGGTGCTTTTCTCCTTCCGAGGAACTCTGTAAACAGTGAAGACTGTGGCCTCAGAGTTACCCCAACCTAGAGGTGGGGAAATTGGACTATTTATATACCAACTTCCTGTCATCAAGACTTTCCTGATAGCTCAGTTAGTAAAGAATCTGCCTATAATGCAGGAGATCCCAGTTTGATTCCTGGTCAGGAAGATCTACTGGAGAAGGGATAGGCTACCCACTCCAGTATTCTTGGACTTCCCTTGTGGCTCAGCTGGTAAAGGATCTACCTGCAATGCAAGAGACCTGGGTTTGATCCCTAGGTTGGGAAGATCCCCTGAAGAAGGGAAAGGCTACCCACTCCAGTATTTTGCCAAGAGAATTCCATGGACTGTATAATTTATGGGGTCACAAAGATTCAGACAGAACTGAGCAACTTTCACTTCACTTCCTGTCATCACTGGGAAAAGTCATCATTTGGGGACTGTTTTTTTTTTTTTTTTTAATTGAAATATAGTTGATTTTCAATGCTGTGTTAGTTTCAGGTACACAGCAAAGTGATTCAGT
>SJXQ01004794.1:205843-275257 GCA_006408695.1 Aepyceros melampus
ATATATATATATATATATTCTTTTCCAGATTATTTTCCCATATAGGTTATTACAAAATACTGATTATAATTCCTTGTGCTATATAGCACATTCTTGTTATTTATCTCTTTTATATATAGTAGTGTGTATATGTTACTCCTAAATTCCTAATTTATCCCATCCCACCACATTTCCCCTTTGGAAACTCTGTTTGTTTTCTATATCTATGAGTCTGCTTCTATCTTAAAAATAAGCTCATTTGTGTCATTTTCTTTTAGTTCCACATATAAGTGATTACCGGGGTCCAGCCCCTGCAGGATCCAGGGGAACCCAAAGGAGAAATGGCATCGGCAAAGAAAATGATTTAGAGAGAGAGATAAAGAAAGAATGTTGCAGATAAGAGAATAAAGGAGAGAAAGAAAGAAAAAAGAAAGGCACGGGGTGACCAACCTTCGGCGAGCGAGGCCCATTACTTTATTTTCAAAAGGGACTTTTATACCTTTACTTGTACATAGAGGGAAATGAAAGATGCAAAGTCATACAGAGTCAGCCCAAACATTACATCTGTTTTATCAAAACCAGGATTCTTTCTGCATATCTTTCCCATAAACAATGTTGTTTACATTATCTTTTGGCCTTAGAGACCTGTGAACATTTTATGACCCTCTTTTGATAAAGGCTTCTCAATCAGAAAACTTATTTTCCCTCAAAGTGTTTTTTTCTTTATATTTCTAATCTATGTCAGCCTCAGAAAATGCTAAACAGAGTTACATTTCTCATGGGGCAAAGGTGCAGTGAGTTACAACAAAGAAAGCACCAATTAGCTCAAAAGTCTGATTGGTTAATTTCAAGGCTACACTTGTTTTTCTTACTTTCCAACTATGTTAACTAATATACTCCCAGGTGCACAGTGGATAAGAGATAGGGGAACTTAGCAACAAGCATTGGCTCAACAGTGAAATCCTACACCAGCATTACTCTAAGAGTTTTTAACTCTTTAAAAGGCTCTATGTTTTAGGCTTCCCATGCCTCTCACAGTTGGGAGCTGTGAACAATCATATGCGTAGCTGCAAGCATCTGGATAAACCTGCCAAGCAAGCTAGAATGCTAACAGAGGGGGTTTGGATTAAAACATTCCTCTCGTGTCCAGGAGACTTATTACCTAGAGCCCTAAGTTGATTTTCTCCAGAGAAAGGTGGTCGCGGATAGCCCCCTGCATGTCAGGAGAGTTGGCGAAAGGCACAAAATAGTAAGACACAGATTCTGGTTTTGAGGTAGATGTTCGAGCAGGTCCAGGGAGCCCCTCAAATCCTGATCAGCCTTTGCCTATCAGGTCTTCTCCGAATGACCTTTGTCATGGGTGGGATCGCCCGTGGTGGCTCCCGACAAGTGATATCATATGATATTTGTCTTTGTCTCACTCACTTCATTTGGTAGGTTAATCTATATGTTGCTTTCCTACAAATGGAATTTTTTTCATTATTTTTAATAGCTAAGTAGTATTCCATCATATATATATATATATATTTATGTATACACACACACACATATATGCACCATATTTTCTTTATCTATCTGTTGGTAGACATTTATACATGTACCCCAAAGTTCATTGGAACCTCAGTAAGAGCTGTTCTTGATAGGCATCAATTCACTGACACCTCAGGCCTGCAGCATACATGGTCAGAGAGGCTCTGGAGCCACAGAAAAAGATGAATGGTAAAGAGATTTATGCACTGGCAGTTGAAATTCTAGCTCATGTGTACTGGAATAGAAAAGGATCAAGTGATATGTCTGGGGCCCAACAGTGTCTGGTCTATAGCTGGACATGAAGGCTTTGTTAGGGTAAATTGTATAGTGGACATTGAAACCCTCAAGTAAAATAAGATATCAATAATTCTGATATTGAGATGCCCTGAAAGCTGTTTATGTGACTAATATGTGTGTTTAACTTGATTACAATACCAAGTCTAATTTAATAAACCAATATCAAAATTTGGGGACCCATGTAAGGTCACATTGATATCTCTGTGGAGCTCACATTGAATACCTCCCACTTATTAGTTAATATTAGTTACTTTTTATAATTCGTGTATCTATTCAAGACAATATTCTATGGGGCAATATCATGTGTTATCATCTGCACAAGTCACTGTGGTACAGCTGAGATCAGAGAGATTTTGAAGTCAAGCATAACTAGATTCAATTTCTAGCTATGCTAATGAATAGCTAATACTTTGGGACAGGTTCTTTAGTATCATTGAACTTCAGGTTCCCAACCTATGTAATGCAGAGAATATTGAAGACTCAACAGACCCAACAGCTACATGCACATAATATAGTACCAGCAGAGGTCCTGGTAGGTAGTAGATATTCAGTAAAATCTTAATTTTCAGCAATAGGAAAAACTGGAATATTAAGAAAAGTAGACTTTTCTTTTTCTTTTTTTGAAAAGTAGACTTCTAACGATCATACAGGTAGTAAGTGTTGGAGATAAAAATAAATCCAGATCCATGAAACAAATTGCAGATGTAATTCCACATCAGTCTTGGCTAGATCTGTGCCTCTGCTTTTTCTCTCATAGACACCATTCCATTGGTAACTATAATTATTGTCCCTGATTCATAAAACCAAGACCTCCCATTGAGTTCTATTATCATCCAATTTATGTTTCAGAAGTTTAAATGGCTAATTGAATGATTTCAACACAAACTTTATATTTGAATCTTAGCTTCATTTGAAGTGTTATTCTGCTGTAAGTATCTTGCAATAGAAGTGGGATATATTTAACCCCATCAGTAGTACTTGCATTTTATTAAAATGAAGTAGCCAAGAGTTTGGCTCTGAAACTAGACTGTTTGGGTTTGAATCCCATTCTACCATTTGCTAGCTGCATGGGTGCCTCATAAAGTATGCAGATTCTTTTTACCATAGAGTTTCTATAAAGATCAAATGAGAGACTACTTAGAGAGTGCTTAAAATGATGCCTATTTTTATAGTAAAACCTCAGTGATGGTTTAGTTGCTAAGTGTCTGATTCTTGTGACCCCATGGACTATAGCCCACCAGGCTCCTCTGTCCATAGGGTTTCCAGGCAAGAATACTGGAGTGAGTTGCCATTTCCTTTTCCAGGGGATCTTCCTGAACCAGGGGTTGAACCCAGATCTCCTGCATTGTAGGCAGATTCTTTACCAACTAAGCAACCACAGAAACCCAAAAGCTCAATAAATGTTATCATTTGGGAGAAAATTTTCCTAAAACACTGTGTGATAATTCTATAAAATTAATCCATAAAGAAATGTGGAGTTAAGAAACTTGACTGAGAATTTAAGTCCTTGGAATAATAATTGAGAAAAAAGAAATAAGAGCATCAGGATAGAAATGAGTCTTTCATAGTCAAGAAACAGCTATGCAGACAAAGAACAAAACTGAAACTACAACCAAAGGAATCAAGGACTGTTCCCTCATGATGTAATGTTTCCATAAGCCTCAAGTCAAGAATAGGCTGGTTGGCATGAAGATTTTTTAGCCAGTAAGTTTTGTTTTTTTAAGGGGAACAAAAACAGGTAATTAATCAAATGGGTACTTAAGAGATGGTATCAAATCAAAAACGGTAAGCCTTTGTGACAGATCTGATAATATATTTACTGTTTTCTGCCAAGATGGTATGTGTTATGAGTGAAATTTAGTCCTTGGAAATTATAAGTTACTTCACCAAGAAATCTATGTCCAGTGGGCCACAAATGATTGACGTAGAAGCTGGATCAGGTGATGGTGGGGCATACTGACCCACCCTGTTTGGAATCACTGTCTCTTTCTGGTCCTCTTATTCAGTCTGTTTGATTCGGCAACAGTGACTATGCACCTGGAGACTTCCTCTGTTTCTCTCCTCCACGCTGAATTCCTTTAGTGTATCTGGACCACACTGGAATTTAACTCTAGTTTGGGATAAAATTCTTTCCCAAGTGTCTTCACTGACACATGCCTGGCAAAGGTGATAGCTGGGAATCTCATTAAAGAATGTTTGGAAAACTTCATAATGGCTACAGAATGTTCAAATGCAGAACCAGATGACAGCCTGCCACACCAATGGGACTCAGAGGAACTCTGAAGCAGTTGTCTAATTCCAAAAGTCAGTCTAACAGCATTTATTTCTGAACCCATTTCACTGTTACCAGAACTGAATTGATTATAAATGCATATGGGTGCCATGGAAACACAGAGGATGCTTTGAGAGTTCATTGTAGAGAAGATCTGAGTTAGTCTTGGAAGGGACAGTTAAACTGACCAACATGAGTAGGAGTGAAGTAAGAACATTCCAGAGGTGAAACTCTAAAGGAGGACTTTTTTTTTTTTTTTTTTTTCATTTTAGAAGTTAATAGAGCTTTGGTTCAACTTAGGTAGTCTGTCTGTAGCAAAGTCTAGTCATCAGACTGCCAGAGATTAGAGGTAAATACACACCTAGGATCAGTATAACCAGAAGATATACAATCCATGCATTCAAGTGCAGAAGGTTTCTAGACCCAACTTCTGCACTCTGTTCCCCAATGTGGTTGTGACTTGGTTAATTGCTCATTCTTAACAGAATTGCACTCATCTCACACGCTAGTAAAGTAATGCTCAAAATTGTCCAAGCCAGGCTTCAGCAGTAAATGAACCGTGAACTTTCAGATGTTCAAGCTAGTTTTAGAAAACTCAGAGGAACCAGAGATCAAATTGCCAACATCCGCTGGATCATCAAAAAAGCAAGAGAGTTCCAGAAAAACATCTATTTCTGCTTTATTGACTATGCCAAAGCCTTTGACTGTGTGGATCACAATAAACTGTGAAAATTCTGAAAGAGATGGGAATACCAGACCACCTGACCTGCCTCTTGAGAAACCTGTACGCAGGTCAGGAAACAACAGTTAGAACTGGACATGGAACAACAGACTGGTTCCAAATAGGAAAAGGAGTACATCAAGGCTGTATATTGTCACCCTGCTTATTTAACTTATATGCAGAGTACATCATGAGAAATGCTGGACTGGAAGAAGCACAAGCTGGAATCAAGATTGCTGGGAGAAATATCAATAATCTCAGATATGCAGATGACACCACCCTTATGGCAGAAAGTGAAGAGGAACTAAAAAGCTCTTGATGAAAGTGAAAGAGGAAAGTGCAAAAGTTGGCTTAATGCTCAACATTCAAAAAACGAAGATCATGGCATCTGGTCCCATCACTACATGGGAAATAGATGGGAAAACAATGGAAACACTGTCAGACTTTATCTTTTGGGGCTCCAAAATCACTGCAGATGGTGACTTCAGCCATAACATTAAAAGACACTCCTTGGAAGGAAAGTTATGGCCAACCTAGATAATGTATTGAAAAGCAGAGACATTACTTTGCCAGCAAAGGTCCATCTAGTCAAGGCTATGGTTTTTCCTGTGGTCATGTATGGATATGAGAGTTGGACTGTGAAGAAAGCTGAGCACTGAAGAACTGATGCCTTTGAACTGTGGTGTTGGAGAAGACTCTTGAGAGTCCCTTGGACTGCAAGGAGATCCAACCAGTCCATTCTAAAGGAGATCAGCCCTGGATGTTCTTTGGAAGGAATGATGCTGAAGCTGAAATTCCAGTACTTTGGCCCCCTGATGAAAAGAGTTGACACATTGGAAAAACTCTGATTCTGGGAGGGATTGGGGGCAGGAGGAAAAGGGGATGACAGAGGATGAGATGGCTGGATGGCATCACTGACTCAATGGATGTGAGTTTGAGTGAACTCTGGGATATGGTGATGAACAGGGAGGCCTGGCGTGCTACGATTCACGGGATCGCAAAGAGTCGGACACCACTGAGCGACTGAATTGAGCGGAATACGTTTTCTTCAGAATTGTAGCTCATTTTTCAGACCAGAACCCAAAACTGATTAATCTTTTAATGCAGCTGACTTCATACAATATTGGTTTGATGGTTTAGTCTTTGAATCAAAGAATCAAGTCAGTGAAAGAAGAAAAAGAGTAAGAGAAGAGGTTGAGATCATGTGAAGGAGAAGAAAGATGTAAAACAATCAAAGAGAAATCTTAAATCAGAGAGTACTGTTACAGAGCAGATGGCCAACCTCAGGCAAACTGGACAAGAAAGGTTGTCCCAGTAATATCCTGTTATCTATAGTCTCTCACCTTTTTCTTCTCTCTCCAGAATTCTATATGTCCTTGAACTTTTCACGTAACTCCCATCTTTGCCTCCCTTTGATCGCAATATATTTTCTGCTCCATGAGTTTATAGCTCTCCCATGTTCCACTTCCTTGATACTTCTGGGTTAATCTATTTAAAAAAGAAAAATAAACTGATGTTAAATTCATAACTATTGATAAAATGAGAACCCTGTTTTTTTTCTTTTTAAAATTTTATTGAATTAGAGTTAATTTGCAATGCTCTGTTTAATTTCTGCTATACAGCAAAGTAACTCCATTATATTAGGTTGACCAAAAATTTTATTTGTGTTTTCTATACCATGTTACAGAAAAACTATTGCAAACTTTTTGGTCCACCCAATACATATATATATTATTTTTCATATTATTTTCCACCGTGGTTTAATCACAGGATATTGAATATAGTTCTCTGCCCTTACAGTAGGATCTTGTTGTTTTTCCATCCTATATGTAATTGTTTGTATCTGCTAATCCCAACTTCCCAATCCTTCCCTTCTAAACCCCTCCCTTCCTCTTGGCAATGATTCTGTTCTCTATACTTCTGAGCCTGTTTTTGTTTTGTAGACAAGTTCATTTGTGTTGTATTTTTTATTCCATATATAAGTGGTGATGGACAGGGAGGCCTGGCGTGCTGCGATTCATGGGGTTGCAAAGAGTCAGACACGACTGAGCGACTGAACTGAACTGAACAAGTGATTTAAGGCATTTGTCTTTCTCTTTCTGACTTACTTCATTTAACATGATAATCTGTAGGTCCATCCATGTTGCTGCAAACAGCATTATTTCCTTCTTGTTGATGGCTGAGTAATATTCCATTGCTTGTACACGTGTGTGTGTGTGTGTGTGTGTGTGCACATATGCACCACATCTTCATTATCCCTCTGTTGGTGGACATTTAGGTTTTCTCTGCTTTGTGACTATTGTAAATAGTGCTGCTACAACGGACCTTCTGTTTTTCAAAAACTATTTAATCCAAATTATGTAATTGATGGAATGGTTTCAGGATAAGTGAGGAGGGAAGATATTTTATGACTTGGACTCCTAGAAAACATATAGACCAATGTTTCTCAGGAGACTGTCCACAAGCTAACTGTCCTTGCCTTCTTTAGTTGACCCAGAGAATCTCTTAACAAGTTTTAAGAATTTTCAAAATAATATCTATGTGATTTCTAAAATTCTCTCTTTTTTCTCCTCCTACTGGTATATTACTTCCTTTGAAAGTGGAACTCTCAAGTCACCTTTATGTTCTTTTCCCTTCCTTCCATTTTCCAGTCTCTCCCTGACAATAAGAGAACAACATGCAACAATCTTCAGCGATGCATTTTTCCCATTTCCCTTCTAAGGGTCATCACATTAAAAAATGTTTTTTTTTCTATTTATTTTGAAGTAAAGAAAGCATGAATTTTCTTTTTCCTTTCCTAAAAATAGAAAGTCATGGTTGCACTTATCTATGATATGACACAGAAGCCTCTAATGAGCCTTTTTAAGCTTGGGCTATTTTCTGTAGATGTGCAGTTGAGACAACTTTCAACTTATCCATCCCCAAGCTAAAACCAAATTTATCTCCCCTTCATAATAATAGGAACTTTGTGAACAGGTTTCTTTTGAATAATACAAGATATCAAATTTTCAAAGAGCTCACTGTCATTCTGATGACATTTATACAGGAGAGGCTGGGGTGAGAGGGGAGACTTCCAGGCACAGGGAAGATCTGTGGCCTGAAATGACACTGGAGGGACTCAGTGGAGAAGAAGATAAAAAGATTGTGACACAGAAACACTGAGGGGTTTGGATTATTTCAGCACGTGGTCCAATAGGCAGCACATTCAGCAAGATGGGGATTAGCATAATGTAAGGAGACAAGAAGTAAGGAACTGGAAAACTGAACAGAGAGCAGTGAAAAGATTCTTCACCTAGAAGACAGATCAGGGTAGAATGTGAAAGAAAAAAGGGAATTCCCATCAATCAGATACCACATTCTCTTAGAACTGGCCCCCATCTCAATACAGTATGCCTCTAAGACAGGAAGGTCCTCAGAGCCAAGGTATTTCGTAGATTTTTCAGAGTGTCAAGGAATTTTTTTTTTCTTTTATAACTCAAACAACTTAGGAAAAATGTGACTTTTTTAAAAGACAAATTCCATTTGCGAAAGGATCAGTAACAATGCCAAGTTGTCAGAATTTTAAAACCTGTGAGGAAAGATGGAAGACATTTGCTTCATAATTACCGGAATTTGGGTGACATCACCCAGTGCTAATTGCTTCTTCACAATTGAAAAAAGGGCTTGTTAAAATTGATTTAGTTGGATTTAACACACAGTCCAAGAGCAGGTAAATGGAAATGATGTGCTCTATAAAGAAGGTGCTATTAAAAGAAGCACAGAGTTGCCCATGATGCAACTCCATAAAAGAGGCATGAAGAAGTTAAAATCAGTACAAAGAGGCGATGAACTATTATAAGCCAGTAACAACTGAGTCATGTCCTAGGAGAAAAATGGGAATTTATAATGTACTTTCAGGATCTTAATGAGAAATTCATAGGTATGTTAAACCAAATATGATTATTTTCCTTTCCTTTAAAAACATACTGACTTTATGTCTTTTTTTGAGTAGTCTTTCCAGTTTTTCTTACTGATAATTTCTGCAATAAAGACATCCACAGTGATGGTCAAAGCGAAGAGGATGAGGGTTTTTTTTTTTTTTAATTCTTGTCTTTTTCAATGAAGATATTGAACTGTGATACTGTGTTTCAAGGAAAGAAGTGTGTTCAGTGGTATTCATTTTGTTCCTAGAGTGATTCTGGATGATTTGGCAGTGGGTCCATCAGATTTTCTTTAGGGTTATCTTAGCATACAGTTGTATTTGAGTGACACCTGGAATTTTATAGTAGCCTCTGTGTAAGGTTCAGCAGCAGAAACTAGGAAAGGAAGTCAAGAGAGAAGCTCTTTGTACTATCTTGTAGTTCACACTTCAGGTTCTTTCAGTTCTTAGTTTGGAGGACAGGGAATTTGGAAAATCTCATTTATCATTTCTATGCAGTTCTGGCATCCGGATGACTGTGCAAGGCAGGCTTCTGAAACCTCTCTCTCAGATGCACTGACAAGATGGTCAGAAGGTCCCCAGAGATTTCACAGGCTGATAAAACATGTAGAGTAATAAGCTGGGAATGGCAACCCACTCCAGTGTTCTTGCCTGGAGAATCCCAGGGACGAGGGAGCCTGGTGAGCTGCTATCTATGGGGTCGCACAGAGTCGGACATGACTGAAGCGACTTAGCAGCAGCAGCAGTGCTTGCTCAGATATGCAGATGACACCACCCTTATGGCAGAAAGTGAAGAGGAACTAAAGAGCCTCTTGATGAAAGTGAAAGAGGAGAGTGAAAATGTTGGCTTAAAGCTCAACATTCAGAAAATGAAGATCATGGCATCTGGTCCCATCACTACATGGGAAATAGATGGGGAAACAGTGGAAACAGTGTCTGACTTTATTTTTGTGGGCTCCAAAATCACTGCAGATGGTGACTGCAGCCATGAAATTAAAATAAATTCCTTATTCCTTGGAAGAAACGTTATGGCCAACCTAGATAGCATATTGAAAAGCAGAGACATTACTTTGCCAACAAAGGTCCATCTAGTCAAGGCTACGGTTTTTCCAGTGGTTATGTATGGATATGAGAGTTGGACTGAGAAGAAAGCTGAATGCCAAAGAATTGGTGCTTTTGAACGGTGGTGTTGGAGAAGACTCTTGAGAGTCCCTTGGACTGCAAGTATATCTGACTAGTCCATTCTAAAAGAGATCAGTTGTGGATGTTCTTTGGAAGGAATGATGCTAAAGCTGAAGCTCCAGTACTTTGGCCACCTCATGCAGAGTTGACTCATTGGAAAAGACTCTGATGCTGGGAGGGATTGGGGGCAAGAGGAGAAGGGGATGACAGAGGATGAGATGGCTGGATGGCATCACCAATTTGATGGACGTGAGTTTGAGTGAACTCTGGGAGATGGTGATGGACAGGAAGGCCTGGTGTGCTGCAGTTCATGGGGTCGCAAGAGTAGGACACGACTGAGCGACTGAACTGAACTGAACTGTGCTTGCCATTGCGGGTTTGCATATTTATACATTGTAGTCCCTTTTCTCGTGTGAGTCCAAGGTGCAATCATCATGTTTGCTCCAGCTGTCATCATGTGGTTAGAGTAAGAATGCTTGTCTTCTTCCTTTTATTCCTCCTTCCTTTCCTGCCTTCAGTCCTTCCTTCCTTTCTCCCTTTCTTTTTTTTTTCCCCCTTCCTTTCTTCCTGCCTGCATCAGGCATCGGATAACATAAAAAGTTAAAGTCACTTTAGATCAAATAATCTGGAAGGTAAGGTAGTTCATTATTTTGAATTATTTTGCTGCAGGCAATCAGTTCAGTTCAGTCACTCAGTCATGTCCGACTATTTGTGACCCCATAAACTGCAGCATGCCAGGCCTCCCTGTCCATCATCAACTCCCGGAGTTTACCCAAACTCATGTCCATCGAGTTGGTGATGCCACCCAAACATCCCATCCTGTTGTCCACTTCTCCTCCTGCCCTCAATCTTTCCCAGCATCAGGGTCTTTTCAAATGAGTCAGCTCTTCACATCAGGTGGCCAAAGTATTGGAGTTTCAGCTTCAGCATCAGTTCTTCCAATGAACACCCAGGACTGATCTCCTTTAGGATGGACTGGTTGGATCTCCTTGCAGTCCAAGGGACTCTCAAGAGTCTTCTCCAACACCACAGTTCAAAGGCATCAATTCTTCAGTGCTAAGCTTTCTTTATAGTCCAACACTCACTTCCGTACATGACTACTGGAAAAACCATAGCCTTGACTAGACGGACCTTTGCGGACAAAGTAATATCTCTGCTTTTTAATATGCTGTCTAGGTTGGTCATAACTTTCCTTCTAAAGAGTAAGTGCCTTTTAATTTCATAGCTCTAATCACCATCTGCAGTGATTTTGGAGCCCCCCAAAATAAAGTTAGCCACTGTTTCCCCATCTATTTGCCATGAAGTGATGGGACCATATGCAGGCAATAGAAACTAACAATGTTGAACCTTGGGATTCTGGAAAACAGCAAAATTTAAGAAATCCTCTAACGCTTGTATGGTTCTGGAAAACAGTTTACTACAAAGAATGATCCCTCCCCATATGACTTAAATAGACTTCTGAATGCCTTTCTTGTTTACTTATCATGAGATCAGATACACATCTATAAATTCCAATTTTTTGCCTCCTAAATGATTCACTCAAATGCTTGTCTCCACTGATCAGTTTGCATAATGTGCTCTTAAATCATATTTGGTTAAATTTCTTTCCCTTCTCCCAGAACCCCTACTCTGACTCATCCTCAGCTTGACCCTGCAAACAACTTAAACAGTGCTCAGAGAGTAGGCTGGTCTCAGGGTAAAACATTCTCTGATATACAATCCATTAAACTACCCAGTCACTCCATTTTTCTATACCTGTTTTTTTTTTTTCCTGAACTTGCGTATTCCTCTCCATACAGAAGAACTCTATCCAACCTTTGAGAACACTTGCATATCTTAAGATCTGAGCACTCTCATTATTGTAATAATCCCCTCTCTACCTCTTCATCTTTTGCAATAATCATTTTGAATAAAGTCTGGATTTTGTTTGTTTGTTTGACAAAAACAAAGTAGATAAAGTCAAAAGAAGATGTGAAGCAATGTAAGGACATGAGGCAGTTAACTGAATAAACGGGTCTTAGAGTGGGACAAAATCTAAGTAGAGATAATGAAACTTGGAGGAGAGTTGGTTTAGATATCCACAGTTTGGACGGACCACGTCTGTACAATCCTTGCCCTTGTATTCCTCACAAGAGACAAATTCCAGGGACAGGGAGTTAGTCAGTCTTGCCTGACTCTGATCACCAGTGGGCACATAGGGCTCCCAGATCAGAAGTCCCACTAATACCATATGCAACGGAGGAAGGGTGATTCCTCAAAAGCTGTGATCTTGTTCCAAGAAAGAAGAAAACTATTGGCTAGGTAAAGACAATGGTAGTTTACTACAAGTAAGATTTTTACCTGGGAAGCTTGGTACATTTAGATTTCCACAAAAGCATAATTACAGTATGTGAGGGGATTATAGATGTGGGTACCACCTACACATGGTTCTATGCCAGGACAGCTCACGGCTTGTCTGAAAATTGGTGTCACTTTGATATATGCATCTCCATCCTTTGTCAAACAAATAAAATATGAACAATTATATGATTCTTTCTGTATACTTATATCTCAGGAGCCCAGCCTATGCTACAGGAGCAGGGGAAGTTATAGCTATGTAGTTGACTTTCTGTAACCAATGTGTAATCCATAGGTTTACATAAGAGAGATATAGTGTCCCCAAAGATTTGCTGACAATCTTCAGCTTTATAAGAAACTGCACAGAACTATTTCTCTCTGGCCTTATATTTTCTCTCATTTGTTTTAGCAATGTACATACATTAGCTAAATTATGAGAGCCTTTTCCTTACCAAAAAGCATGTTATATTTCAAATATATTTCAACTAATCTAGACTTTGGTCTGTAGGATGAAGCCTAGTTCTTTTAGTCAAAAGCAAGGCATTTCAAGAAATTTCTTCTGTATATCTGAGAGTTAGGAAGAGAGTGAGCAAGGAGAGAGAAAGATAGTTTTTCATTTTAAAAAGACTAAAATGATTTTTTTTAAACCAGGGATAGATTGTCACTAAGATTTGCTTAGAAGTCACCTGTGTGTGGAAGTGTTAGTCACTCAGTCATGTCCAACTCTTGTGGCCCCATGAACTGTAGCCCAACTGGCTCTTCTGTCCATGGAATTCTCCAGGCAAGAATATTGGAGTGGGTAGCCATTCCCTTCTCCAGAGGATTTTCCCCACCCAGAGACTGAACCCAGGTCTCCCATAGTGCAAGCAGATTCTTTACCATCTGAGTCCCCAAGGAAGCCCAGAAGTCACATATGCATGCATGCTAAGTTGCTTCAGTCGTGTCTGACTCTGCGACCCTACGGACTATAGCCTGTCAGGCTCCTCTGTCCATAGGAGTCTCCAGGCAAGAATACTGGAATAGGTTGCCATTTCCTCCTCCAGGGCATCTTCCAACCCAGGGATCAAACCCACTATTTCTGTATCTCTTGCATTGGTGAATTCTTTACCACTAGCACCACCTGGGAAGCCCAGAAGTTGCATACATGTTTGTGATGTAGAGCAATTTCTAGAGCTGTTACTGAGCTGAGCCTACTAGTTAATTTCATGTCAGAACTCAGATGAAAATAGCAAGATATGTGTCCTTTTCTAAGGTGCCTTATGGCAGGAAAAGTCAGAGTTTAGTTTGGCTGATTCACAGACTGACATGAATCAATTCAGATTCAGCTGATAGAAGGCAAGTAGGGTCATGAATCGGCTGGATTCATGGCTCAGATATAATACTCTGTCCATCAGTTTAGACAGAATCATAAGGAAAACAAAACGAAATGAAATAATAATATACTACTACTGTCATCAAATGTTTGTGGGAAGATCTAGAGATGAAAGAGCAATTAGTTTAGAAAAAGGTCACAGGTATTTATGAAGCGTCTAGAAAGTGGAAAGGACTACTCTAACATTCATAACAGCTTCAACAAACTCTTTCAAATTGATTAAGGCAGATCTTGCATATCTGCAAAAGCAATATTATTAATACTATGAAACTAGATTTCTTGGTTTAAATACTAGCTCTACCATTTGCTAATTGTATTTCCTCAAATTACTGAAATTCACTGAGTTTTGCTCATTGAAAAGAGGGAAAACAGTAGCTACTTCATAGTTTGTTGCTGAGGAAATTTAAATTGTTGTGGAATGCTTAAGAATTTCTGTCACATAGTAAAGTTTCACTAAATGCTAGATACTTTTTATTACTGTTATTATTACTGTTATTCCATAATGACCCACAGATAACAATAATTATTTGCTTTGGGAAAGTCAGTTTCTCTGAACCTCTTGTATAAAATGTAAAAATGTAATTTTAACTATTGATCTCTCTGTGATTATTTCTAGTTTACAGGATTCCTTCAAAATATGACATTATGTAATCCACACAAGAATGCAAAGAGGAGGCAAGTGAGATTGTTTTCATTTTATAATGAGATAGTAGAGGCCCAGAGAGATTAATTGACTTGCCCAAGTATGACATAAAGGCAACATTTGTGTTAGAAAGTCCTGTCTACTTTCTACCATGATTTCTAGAATCTCCCTAAACATAAAGATGCTTGTAGAGTTTGTCTTGTTGAAGCTTTTAAGTTAGTGAACAGAAACCCATTCATTACATCTCTCTCTCTCTGATTCCATAGTAACTTTATAACATTATGTGCTTAGTTGTGGTTAGCTGCTCAGTCATGTCCAACTTTTCGTGACCCCTTAAACTGTAGCCCTCCAAGCTCCTCTGTCCATTGGGATTCTCCAGGCAGGAATACTGGAATGGGTTGCCATGCCCTCCTCCAAGGGATCTTCCCAGCCAAGGGATCAAACCCAGGTCTCCCACATTGCAGGTGTATTCTTTATGGATTCAGCCATCAGGAAAGCCCATATGACAGTGTAGTTAAGTCAGTTTGAGCAGGAGATCTTGATTTATTGCTAAAGAGCATCGCACCCTTCCTATTCTGCTCCTCTGGCTTATTGAATGTATATTTTCATATACGCTCCAAATTGATTTTTTTCCCCAGTACCTCTGGGATCACTTGATCTGGTGGCGAAGCCAGAGCGTGACTCAGTCACCTACTAAGGGGTGAAACCAGATGGAGATCTTTATGAAACTTGTTCAGACTAATTTCTAATGTCATGGTTCTTCTCAGTAGCATGAACTCCAATGCCAGAGTCTTTTGCAATGGTTTATTAACCTGTCAGAGGCATATCTATGAATAATAATGAAGTCAAGGAGAAGATATTACCTTGCATCTGAAAGAGCGTGTTGGAGAGTTTTTCCTGCCCTCACTTTCACCCTATAGAATGAGACTTCCCTGCTGCTTTGCATCCTCTCAACAACTCAACACCAGAGTCCGATAACCAAACAAATAGTAGCATTAGATTATCAGCAATAGCTTGTTACAAGAAAGGAAGGATTCCTTTAATTCCCTAGCAGCACAGGTATGCTTTCTATCAGCAGGATTTCAAGAACAGTGTCAGTTACCGTGACAGAACAAGCTCAGATTGACAGGAAATGTCACCCATCAGCTTCTCAAGGCTCTATGAAAGCTTTTATGTATCATTGTTCATCTTTAAATAAAATACAGCTAAAGCTGACACTTAGACTTGTAATGAGATGAGCACCATTGATGTTTTCTGTATAGCAATACAAGAAACACATTCAGAAAATTGCCAGAGAAGAAGAGCCATCATTTTTAATGGGAAATAGCAGCCATCAGGTACTTATTGGTATCCACTTTATTCAGCCCTTGGCTAGACACGATGTGGGAGACTTGGAACAAGTAAATGAAGCAGAGGTATCTTTTAGGAATTCATGACTTCTCTGGGGATGTAAAATATATATACTGGAGATAATTTTTAAAAATCATGAATGAACTGAAAGCTAAATTGAAGCACAGACAAGTGTGTGTATGTGTATGTGTGTGTGATAAAGGGAATATGTATTTTGAGTAGTTGGGAAAGGAACAGCTATCCTAGAGGAAAAAAGTATGGTCAAGAAGAGAGATGAAATCAATTCTCTCTTGACCACAGAAGGCTCAATGTTAACCATTTTGCTTCTGTTGGATGGGGGAAGGATAAGTTTATCAGAATGAATACCTAGGTCACTTGAATGAAAGTTTTTCCATTTTTCACTCGCCTATAGTAAAGTGATACATTTATACTGGTATGATGCTACACAGTGGGTGGAGGTATTGGTTTGGCCAAAAAGTTTGTTCAGGCTTTTACATATGATGTGACAGAAAAAATAAAACGTACTTTTTCGGCCAACCGTTTATGTTGGTCTTATGACTTGGCAAATGAATTTTTAATGGATGCAATGGGAGCAGGAGCTTGATGCTTGATCTTGAGATTTCTCTTGTGTCTTTTGATCTTCTTGGTAACGTCAGTCACTTAAGTATTTTCCTTTTTGCCCCAACCTGTAAAGGAACATGCATAGAGCCAAATCTAAGCCCACCACTAGAGTGTATCCAAGCACAGCTGACCCCATTGTCCTGAAGAACAGCACACCAGCAGAGATCCAGTTAGATACACCAGTTTGGTTTTAACCTGAAGATAAGAGCCGGAGAAAAAATACTTGTTACAAGCCACTAAGATATTGAAATCTTTTGCTATAGAGCAAATAGAAGTAAAGAAACTAAGGTTGACCTCATATATCAATAAAGTTTAACCTGAGGAAATAGTTGTTTGTGTTTAAATATATTCCAATAATTAGAATAAGTGTCTTGAGAGAAGTATAAAATATTCAAGGGAACAGGGGGCACAGAGGAGATAAGAGGCTTCAGGTTAACAAAGACTTTCTGAAAGTGACAATGATATCCTTAAAGGAAAGTTAGGTTGTGAGCAGATTGTGGAGGGGCAAGAGAAGAATGGAGAAGGGATCCTTAATGTCAGCATATGTAGTTGCTTTCTTTTTTTTCATTGTAACCCAAGTGCCTGATATTAAGGTTTGATTGCTGTGGCCTCCTCATCCAAGAGAGCTGTTTCCAATTTACCCATTGCCAGATAGAAGGAGCCCGGCTGTCCCACCCAGGAAGTTCCTTTTTTTTTTTTCTCTTTTAAGAACTCTCTGGTTGACTTAGTATCTGACCCTTTGTTTGCTAGTCTTTCCCTTCTCACTTTTACTTCCCAAGAAAGAATGAAGCTATGAAATCCTAGAAATCCTAACCTGAACCCTGATAAAGGCAGAGCCCCATGCCTGAGGACTCCTTTTCTCTACCTGCATCCTTGCTGCGTGATTCCAGGCATGCTCTGTACCCTTCAGGACTTGTGAGTAATAAATGTCATTTGTGCTTTATGTTTTTCAAAGTTCCTTGATGGTTTTGTTGCTGAAGTATGTCTTGCAATGAAAGTAAGAACCATGTGTCTGTTCAGCTAAAACATTGGCTCCAATAAGGAAAATGTTTGTGGGAGCCTCTTTTGCCTGGGCCCAGGTCAGTGGCCCTGGGCTTTTCTAGCCAATAGCCTCACTGTGGAAAGATCAAGTTTGTTGCTGTTGTTTAGTCGCAAGTCTAGATCCTGGCATAAAACAGTATCCCTGTTTAGACAGTGGAAAATGCTGGGAACAGGAGGCGGTGTGTAAATGCGGCAGTGTCTTTATTTTCTTTTGCTGTTATTGAGCCAGGTTCCCTTGCAGAAATGAACTGAGTGCTAAACTGAAGCACAAGTAAGTGTGTGCCAAGACTGAGAGGCTGGCAGCAGAGATCTGGTTTCTCCACAAGGCAGCCAAGAGAGAGGATGGGAGAACAAACCTCAATCTGCCTCCATAAGGATACAGTTTAGGGATTTTCATGCGATGAAGAGGCAGGTGGAAAGGTCACTGGAAGTAAGAATGTTGGGTAATCCATGACCTGTGCAGGTGCAACTAAAGCTAGGCTTCTTCAAAGGTTGCATGTTCAGAAAATGGTGGAGTTAGCACATTCTAGGGGTGGGGTTTTTGGTCCTGTGATGTCAAAAGGTCACCAATTGGACACTCTCATTCCCAGTTGGAGGGACAGTGGTCCCAACCAGTTTAACTGCCTGGAGCTCAAATGGAATAGCAACTGACTCCAAATTCTGGTAGAACAACTCAGGCAAACATCTTAAAGACTCCTAAGTCAGAGATACTATCTCCAGGGGTGGTGAAAGGGTCTTGTAACTTATTTTTTAGGCCATGTTATGCTTGCCATGCTATGCTAAGTCACTTCAGTTGTGTCCAACTCTGTGCGACCCCATAGACAGCAGCCCACCAGACTCCCCCATGTTATGCTTGGAGGATATGCAAATATTGTAGAAACAGTTACAAGGAACTTGATCAGTGAAGACAGCTTACAGCTTATTATGTATTAAGCAAGTTATAGTTGAATGGCTTTGATGATTACCATTGGTTTCACTGCTGCCATAACAAATTAGTGCAAATTTAGTGACTTGAAATGATATCTGTCATCTCAAAGTTGTGTGGGGCAGAAGTTCCTCTTTTTGGAGTCTCACAAGCCAGTATCGAGATACTGTGTTGGCACAGCTGTGGTCCTTCCAGGCTCACTGAGGCTGAAGGAGCACAGATTCAAAGTTGGCCAGATTCAACTTCTTGGAGTTCCAGGACTGAGGTCCTCATTTCCTTGCTGGCTGTCAGACGGAGACTGATCTGATTTTCATTGCTACTTGCGTTCCTCTCATGCTTTCCATGTGGCCTCTGTCTACAGCAGTGGCTGGATCTGTGGGTAGAGTCTGTGTCCTGCTTTCTAATTTCTCCTTCCTCTTCCATTATCTCCCTCAGATCCTTCTGCTTTCCCATTCTGCTTTTAAGGGCTGGTGTGATTACATTGTACCCATCCAGATAATCAGGAATAATCTCTCTATTTTAAAATCAGTTGACTAGTAATTTCAGTTTCATCTTCAAAGTCTTTTCACAGCAGAACCTAGATTAGTGTTTGATTTAATAATCAGAGGATAGAAATTGAATTTGGGAAGTAGGGGGACTGCTTTAGAATTCTACCACCACAGTAGATATATAAGAAGTTTAATCATAGTTGAATATGCCAAAGGAAACAGGTAAGTGGATGTAGGGAGATAAGCCTGGACATGTAATCAGGGATTGAAACTGGAAGTCTTTATATGCTAGGACAAAGGTAGTAGGGAGCAATGGAAGTTTTTTGTGCAGAGCAGTCATAAAATCAGAATTATATATGAGAATAAGTGATTACAGGACATCATCAGTATATTTTGTTTGAAGGAAGTTGCCAAAAAGAGTAACTCTAGTTTATAGGTTATTGTAGTTGTGCATGGACATCTTAATAAGCTCTCATTGTGGTTTTAGTAGTAATTATAAGACAGACATAAAAGCCCACCAGGGTCAAACCTAAGATCTTGGCCCGTGAGTAATTAGAATGGAAATTAAAGGAGGAGGGAAGGGTCAAGGATAACTCTGATTTCAGGCATCAGTGATTAGAAATAAGGTGGTGATATTTCTAAAGATCAGTCCTGTTGTTTGGAAGGACTGATGCTAAAGCTAAAATGCCAGTACTTTGGCCACCTCATGAGAAGAGTTGACTCATTGGAAAAGACTCTGACACGGGAGGGATTGGGGGCAGGAGGAGAAGGGGACAACAGAGGATGAGATGGATGGCTGGATGGCATCACCTACTCGATGGATGTGAGTTTGAGTAAACCCTGGGAGTTGATGATGGACAGGGAGGCCTGGCATGCTGCGATTCATGGGGTCGCAAAGAGTCGGACAGAACTAAGCAACTGAACTGAACTGATTAATGAAAATAGGGAATAAAATGCATGGGAAGAAGGTTAGTGTTCCCAACAGGTAGTTGGAAATATGGTAATCTGGGCTAGAGATACTGATTTGGCAGCTGTTTGAAAAAAAAAAAGTGGATGCTAAAGTCTGGGGGCACTTACAAGACCAACAAGAGAGATTCGCAAGGAGATAGGGAAGGAGTGAAATCAGACTTTAAAGGTTGAAGAATGTCTATATCTTATGAGTAGGAATAAGAACAGGGTACAGTGAAGGACACTGAGAAAGCTATCACGGGAATCATAGAGGAAAAGTAAGGAAATTCTGGTGCCATCAAAGGTGAACCTGAGAGAATTTCAGGAATTAAGTGAGGGACAGTGATGTAAACTGCAGAAAAAATCAGTTAATTCCTATCTCTGGCAGGCATTAGGAGATTACCAGAAAACAGTTTGTTCTAACAGATGAATAAAGATTTCATGTGCATATGATTTCAGGATTCCTGAAAACACGTGTAGCTGTGTTTTTAATTGTGCCCTTCATTTGAAAAAACTACTAAAAGTTGCCCTCTAAGTTGCTGATAAGGAAATGTCTCTTGGTTTCAAAAGTATCTAGGTAATTCAGGCAATGGTGAGGAAATAGAAATTAGACTCCTTTCCCTTGCAGTTTTAGGGGACAGAGGTTTTCCTAAAAAGTATTGTTTCAGCTGCCAGAGAACTAGTGACCCTTCCCAGAAAAGAACATTTTCAAAATGGAGTGTCATACCTTTGACATGTTACAGGTTAATGTTTTTCAGATATTTCTGATGTAAAGAGAAGAAAAAAACAAAGTGATTCTTGATTAGTGCTAGCCAATGGAAAGCAGTCAATCCTCTTCAACTGTACAAAGCTCTGAAGTACCAGCTATCCACCCTCAAAAGTGTTCCTGCACAAAGTGCTTCTGAACAAAAATTTCGGAACTGTGAATATAATGTGAAATATTAAGATTCTTAATTGTCCTCAATATGAATGTAGTGTATATACATAGTATATGTATATATATTATCATAGAATTGTTACCTGGTGTTTTTTCCATTGAAGTTTGCAACCAAGCGTGTTGTTATCGTTCAGTCACTAGGTTGTGCCCAACTCCTTTCAACCCCACAGACTGTATCCTGTCAAGTTCCTCTGTCCATGGGATTTCCCAGGCAAGAATACTGCAGTGGGTTGCCATTTCTTTCTCCAAGGGATCTTCCTGACCCAGGAGTAGAACCTGTATCTTCTGCATTTGTAGGCGGATTCTTTACTACTGAGCCACCTGAGAAACCCAATCAGACATGAATTTCATGCTATTTAGTAAAAACTGTGTCCCAAACTTTACTCTCCCAGACTGTAGCAGACATAGCCAGTTCCCTATGCAGTAGATTTTTTAACAGAACCGTGCTTTTGTTTGGGTAATCCACCCTCTTAAACATGGCCGTATGTCTCAGTAAGCCAGTTCCAGTAATCTCACTCTTCTTTTCCTCTGAGTGGTTTGGGAATAGACGTGTGATACAATTCTGACTAAAGACATGCAAGGGAAAGTCTTCTGGGGATACTTCTAGGAAAGCTTGAACTACTTGTAATAACAGACAAAAGAAATAAATGGCCTCTTTTGTTCTGTTGGAAACCTTTATGTCTGAAACTTATCTCTAGAATTGTGGAAGCCATATGTTGACTCTCAGGGCAAAACCAGCAAATGAAGAATGGCTGGGGAAAGGGGGAATGGTACATGTGTTCTTGACATTCTTGAGCTGATGCATGAACCATTTTGAAGTTGTTCTAACTTGGAATTTCTTGGGAGTTATTTTTCTTAATATTAAGGACATTTTGAGTTGACTTTTGTCTTATCAAAAATGTTTAACTGATCATCTGCTTTCCCAGTCTCTCTAAGAATACCATGCTATGCTATGCTAAGTCACTTCAGTTGTGTCCGACTCTGTGTGACCCCATAGATGGCAGCTCACCAGGCTCCTCCGTCCCTGGGATTCTCCAGGCAAGAACACTGGAGTGGGTTGCCATTTCCTTCTTCAATGCATGAAAGTGAAAAGTGAAAGTGAAGTCACTCAGTCATGTCCAACTCTTCGTGACCTCATGGACTGCAGCCTACCAGGCTCCTCCGCCCATGGTATTTTCTAGGCAAGAGTACTGGAGTAGGGTGCCATTGCCTTCTCTGTAAGACCACCATAGGGTGTGCTTAAGGAGTCAGTAGGATAGAAGGGCAGAAAATCTGAAAGTCTAGGCCTTGGGACCATTTCAACACTGGTCCAAGGAATACTATTCTGCATTTTCAGAGAACTAAAAGCAGAGGGAAAAAAGTCCTTTCCCATCTTATTAACATACATAGCTTCTCAGGTACAATTTAGAAAACTATTTGAAAACTAAAGCACAGTAGGACCAGTAACTGGTATTATTCAAGTCCCATATCAGAAATTGAATCAAACAAGCCCTTGATTGTTTTACCATTTCCAAGCAGAAGGTTCTGAGTATGGAGTTCTCAGCAAAGGGGCCAGAGTAGAATCAGTATGTAAAAATCAAGAAAGTGAATAATAAAACTTCCTAGAGTTCTGTGATTTCAACCAATTCATTGAACTGTACTTTGACCAGAAACCAGAGATCTTAGCATGAGCTTCTCACATGCTTAATTGGGGTAAAATATAGTTTAGCACACACTCAGAGACCTAATTAATCTTTCAAAAGATAGCTTTCACCTGAATGAGGAGTGTAAATTAGAAATTGTCACAAAAATATGTGCCATTTTTGATGCAAGCTGAACCAGATGATTGGATATAGTTACTGTTGAAAATATAATTACAAAGGAACTATACTTATGATAAACTTCTAAGGCTTCACTGAGGAGTCAAGAGATTATGTATCCTTGGCATAAAGTCAGCAGAGAATGCATATGAAAAGCATATGCTTCCCGAAGATTTATGTTAAAATACTACAAAACCACCACATATTAGAAATCAAGGGAAAAGAAAGGACAAACAAAATATAGTATAACATTGATCTCAGGGTACAAGTCAGAGAAGTAATAACCAGTCCTTGGATCAGCATAGTAACGTATTTGGGATAACTTTTCAGTTCAGTTTCTCAGTCATGTCCAATTCTATGTGACCCCATGGACTGCAACACACCAGGCTTCTCTGCCTATCACCCAAAACCCGAGCTTACTCAAACTCATGTCCATTGAGTCAGTGATGCCATCCAACCATCTCATCCTTTGTCAGCCCTTCTCCTCCCACCTTCAGTCTTTCCCAGAGTCAGTTCAGTTCAGTCACTCAGTTGTATCTGACTCTTTGTGACTCCATGAAATGCAGCACACCAGGCCTCCCTGTCCATCACCAACTCCTGGAGTTTACTCATACTCATGTCCATTGAGTTGGTGATGCCATCCAACGATCTCATCTCCTGTCATCCCCTTCTCCTGCCTTCAATCTTTCCCAGCATCAGGGTCTTTTCAAATGAGTCAGCTCTTCACATCAGGTGGCCAAGTTATTGGAGTTTCAGCTTCAACATCAGTCCTTCCAATGAACACCCAGGACTGATCTCTAGGATGGACTGGTTGGATCTTGCAGTCCAAGAAATTCTCAAGAGTCTTCTCCAACACCACAGTTCAAAAGCATCAATTCTTTGGCACTCAGCTTTCTTTGTAGTCCAACTCTCATAGCCATCCATGACCATTGGAAAAACCATAGCCTTGACTAGACAGACATTTGTTGGCAAAGTAATGTCTCTGCTTTTTGATATGCTGTCTAGTTTGGTCATAGCTTTTCTTCCAAGGAGCAAGCATGTTTTAATTTTATGGCTGCAGTCATCATCTGCATTGATTTGGGAGCTCCCCAAAATAAATTCTCTCACTGTTTCCATTGTCTCCCTATTTGCCATGAAATGATGGGACAGATGCCAAGATCTCAGTTTTCTGAATTTTGAGTTTTAAACCAACTTTTTCACTCTCCTCTTTCACTTTCATCAAGAGGCTCTTTAGTTCTTCAGTTCAGTTCAGTCCAGTCGCTCAGTCGTGTCTGACTCTTTGCGACCCCATGAATCACAGCACGCCAGGCCTCCCTGTCCATCACCAACTCCTTTCTGCCATAAGAATGGTGTCATCTGCATATATGAGGTTATTGATATTTCTCCTGGCAACCTTGATTTCAGTTGTGCTTAATCCAGCCCAGCATTTCGCATGATATATGATGCATATAAGTTAAATAAGCAGAGTGACAATATACAGCATTGATTTACTCCTTTCCCAATTTGGAACCAGTTTGTTCTAAGTCCAGTTCCATGTCCAGTTCTAACTGTTGTTTCTTGTCCTGCATACAGATTTCTCAGGAGGCATATCAGTTGGTCTGGTATTCCCATCTCTTGAATAATTTTCCACAGTTTATAGTGACCCGTATAGTCAATAAAGCAGAAATAGATGTTTTTCTGGAACTGTCTTGCTTTTTTGATAATCCACCAGATGTTGCCAATTTGATCTCTGGTTCCTCTGCCTTTTCTACAACCAGCTTGAACATTTGGAAGTTTGCAGTTCACATACTGTTGAAGCCTGGCTTGGCGAATTTTAAACATTACTTTATTAGTGTGTGAGATGCGTGCAATTGTGGGGTAGTTTGAACATTCTTTGGCATTGCCTTTCTTTGGGATTGGGATGAAAACTGACCTTTTCCAGTCCCGTGGCTACTGCTGAGTTTTCCCAATTTCCTGGCATATTGAGTTCTGCACTTTCACAGCATCATCTATTAGGATTTGAAAGAGCTCTCAACTGGGATTCCATCACCTCCATTAGCTTTGTTGTAGTGATGCTTCCTAAGGCCCAGTTGACTTCGCCTTCTAGGATGTATGGCTCTAGGTGAGTGATTACACTAGAGTGGTTATCTGAGTCATGAAGATCATTTTCGTGTAGTTCTTCTGTGTATTTTGCCATCTCTTCTTAATATCATCTGCTTCTGTTAGGTCCATACCGTTTCTGTCCTTTATCGGGCCCTTCTTTGCAAGAAAATTTCCCTTGGTATCTCTAATTTTCTTGAAGAGGTCTCTAGTCTTTCACATTCTATTATTTCCCTCTATTTCTTTGCATTGATCACTGAGGAAGGCTTTCTTATCTCTCCTTGCTATTCTTCGGAACTCTGCATTCAGATGGGTATGTCACTCCTTTTCTCCTTTGCCTTTAGCTTCTCTTCTTTTCTCAGCTATTTGTAAGGCCTCCTCAGATAACCATTTTGGCTTTTTTTCATTTCTTTCTCTTGGGCATGGTTTTGATCACTGCCTCTTGTACAATGAACCTCCGTCCATAGTTCACTAGGCACTCTGTCTATCAGATCTAGTTTTGTGAATCTATTTTTCACTTCCACTGTATAATCATAGGATATTTGATTTAGGTCATACCTGAATGGTCTAGTGGCTTTCCCTACTATTTTCAATTTAAGTCTGAATTTGGCAATAAGGAATTCATGATCTGAGCCACAATCAGCTCTGGGTCTTGTTTTTGATGATGGTATAGAGCTTCTCCATTTGGCTGCAAAGAATATAATCAATCTGATTTCAGTATTGACCATCTGATGATGTCCATGTGTAGTCTTCTCTTGTGTTGTTGGAAGAGGGTGTTTGCTATGACCAGTGTGTTCTCTTGGCAAAACTCTCTTAGCCTTTTGCCTGCTTCGTACTCCAAGGCCAAAATTTGCCTGTTACTCCAGGTATCTCTTGACTTCCTACTTTTGCATTCCAGTCTCCTGTAATGAAAAGGACATCTTTTTTTGGGTGTTAATTCTAGAGGATCTTGGAGGACTTCATAGAGCCGTTCAACATCAGCTTCTTCAGCATTACTGGTCAGGGCCTAGAGTTGGATTACTGTGGTTTTGAATGGTTTGCCTTGGAAATGAACAGAACTCACTATTGTCATTTTTGAGATTGCATCCAAGTCCTGCATTTCAGACTCTTGTGATTGTGATGGCTACTCCATTTCCTCTAAGGGATTCTTGCCCACAATAGTAGATATAATGGTCATCTTAGTTAAATTCACCCATTCCAGTCCATTTTAGTTCACTGATTCCTAAAATGTTGATGTTCACTCTTACCATCTCCTGTTTGACCACTTCCAATTTGCCTTGATTCATGGACCTGACATTTCAGATTCCTATGCAATATTACTCGTTACAGCATTGGACTTATTTCCATCACCAGTCATATCCACAGCTGGGTGTTGTTTTTGCTTTGGCTCCATCTCTTCATTCTTTCTGGAGTTATTTCTCAACTGATCTCCTGTAGCATATTGGTCACCTACGGACCTGGGGAGTTCATCTTTCAGTGTCCTATCCTTTTGCCTTTTCATGCTGTTCTTGGGGTTCTCAAAGTAAGAATACTGAAGTGATTTGCCATTTCCTTCTCCATGGACCACAGTTTGTCATAACTCTCCACTATGACCTGTCCATCTTGGGTGGCCCTACACAGCATGGCTCATAGCTTCATTGAGTTAGACAAAGGGTCAACTTATATATTCTTTGTTAATTTGACACTCCTTATATTGAAGTTTAGAGTGCAGATGATAGTCTCTTTCCATTCAGAAGTTTACTCAATCCCTTGAAGGCAAGAAGTAAAGGGGTCAAATGTATGGTGTGTATACACGTACATATACATGTATGTGTTTGGTCATGCTGTACATCAGGAAAACGTGAAGCTCCTTTCATTTAGGGTAAAGTAGGTCTTCAGCTTTGGCCAGCACATTTTATTCACATTCAGGGGTTGTGGCTACCATAATGAAAAGTGTAGGTCTACAGAGAGTATTAACATGCTTTTGATATGGTCACAAGACAATTCAAAATGGGCCAGAAATGCAGAGATAGGGTGGTCCTAGGGCAGGTTCCAGTCTTCCCTGGTAGCTCAACTGGTAAAGAATCTGCCTGCAGAGCTTTACACACATATATTGTAGCGGAAGCTCATATGCCCTTCAGTCTGGACTCTCCCTAGAACACCTAAACCAAGATGCAATATTGAATTTATTCATTCTGAGAAATTCTGGTATAAAGGAAGAAGTGTTTGGTACAAATAGTAGGCTAAACACAAATTTAACAGCGCTTCTAATATTATTGAACAAAGAATTCACAAAAGGATTATAATGAAAAACAGTTAATTGAATTCATTCAAATAATTCTAAAACAGTCCCATAGATTTAAGATAATTTAAGACGATAATTTGAAAAACTGTTGTGATATCAGTAAAACTAGGATTTCATTTAACCACTAACAGAATGGCTGGAAAATCCTTTTCACCTCTATAGTTATAGTGCCCATGCTAGATTTTCAAAGGAGACAGTTGCAGTTTAATAAATGCCCGCATTGGTAAAGATCTGGAAAACAGAGCATGAGCACTCTCTTGGCTCACATCATAATGATGGCAAATATTCACTATTTTTTGCATTGAATTTATTGTATTAAAAAATTACTAGCTACTATTCATATTTGGGATGGCCTCTGAGTGGATTTTAATTCAAGGAAACACATTTAAAAGGCTGGAAAAATGTCATCCACATGTACCACAGTAGTACATTTTGACAAATTGTCACTAACTTTAAACAACAAACAGCCTCAATTTTCACCACTTTTGTATAGGGTACATTCAGTGGCTCATGGATCGAGTCAATCCAGAGATGCCTGGAGAACAGCTGCTCCAACAGAATTTTGGCTCACTGGGTTTCTGTCAAAACTCAGAGCTACAAATACTGCTATGAAGATGGGAGGCAAGGGAAAGCTTCAAGAGTGAAAATGATTTTAAAGCTCAAAATAACTGGCATTGGCTTTGGCACAGGAGGGGTGTGTGTGTATAACTTTTTTGTTGTTGTTGTTCCTAACTCAATTCATTCAGAGTCCTTTAAACTTAGTCTGTAACTTCTTATCATTGTAAAGCCTATTTTTTCATTATTATGTTTTTTTGTTTCATTTATTGTGAAGGAGATGAAGGGGAGAGGGTTACCCATCAGAGATAGGTAGAGCAATATATACAGTGATTAGCATTTGGGCTTTAATGCTAGGTTACCCAGGGTTGAATTACAGTAGTTCTGCTACTGGAAGTATGACCCCTCTCTACCTTGGAGCAAAAGGAGACTGGTAACAGTGCAACTTCCTAGAGTCGTTTTGAGAGCTAAGGGTTAATACATACAAAGAACAGCCCCTGAAATATAATAAATACCCAGTATCATTAAACAGCTCTTTTAATTTAGTTCATTACTAAGAAGTCCCTTTCTTTGCCATACTCAGCTAACTCATATTTTTCTCTTTGAATTTTTTCTTTTTTAATATATAGGTGACATTCACTTCTTTAGAACTACTCAAATCATCAAGACATAAGTTTCAACAATCTTGATGACATTTCAATCTTAAGTGGGTAGGAGTCTACAAATCCACTCTGGAGAGCTCTCCAGGATTCTGCATCAGGAGATAAATACACCTCTTTGAGAGTGAGAAGAGCCAGCTTGCTGCAGTAGAGTTGGCAAAAGTTTCGGAAGGAGTTGTGAAGTCTTTGGGTGTGGAGCCCACATGTTCTTTGATAGGATGTCATCTTTCATTAGGGTTATATTTATTCCTAAAGGCATTTTTAGTTCTTGAAAGATTACTCATTTTGTTTTGGACGTCCAGCTTGAGAGGCTGCTATAGCTCCTAATTCTCTTCAGTCCTCTGCGTATGAAATTCCTTTCAGGTAATAACTCTGACCTGGGATAAGTACTAAGTGATCTGTTAACATAATAAAAATAGTAAACCATAGAGATGGGTAGCCCTCTGAAACTGTGATTTCTCATAGCACTTTCTCTTGATGGCAGAATCTTTCATCTAGGACATAGATAAGATCATTTTAGTACCTTTTAAAGAGAGAATTTGTAGGGTATTTGAGGTATGAAAACTTGTATAGTTTGACTAACAGAAGGTCAAGTTTTTTTTTTTTTCTCCCCCCCTTGAGGTGGGACTATTTGAACAATTGCTCCTAAATCTTTGATTCTAATTCTTTGTATTGAGGCTCGAGTAAAATTATATAAAAACAATTCTGATTATGGTCATATTCAAGAAAGCTACTTTTATACAGCTATTTAGAAATGGGAGGTATTAGCTGACATCAATGACCTGATTTTTCACAAACTTAATATCTTCACCTACAGCCTTTCTTTATTTCAAGAAGACAATTAAATGTGTGCATTTCTCAATCAGAGCCCTCATGGCATGTAATTAAGTAATGAAACTCATTATTAGGAAAAGTTTTATAGTGAATTCTAGGTGGGAGAAGTGACTTAAGAAAGCTTTGCACAAAGAAAAGATATGTGACAAGGAGGAAATAATGTAGATAGAATGACTAATGAACTTGCTCTTGTTTCAAATTATAGCATTATGCCTTACAGAGAGGATTAAAAAAAGGCTTGTATTTGTAAAGCATTTTTTGAAAAATGTTATTGATTCTATTGTAAGACCTACAGCAATTCTCAAATTTTAGTCTTCATAAGAATTACTGATGCTGATTAAAATGGCAGGTTTCTTTGTCTCACATAAGAGCTACGAAATGAGGAATATGAATTTTATATACAATGAAATTTGAGACACACTGGCATTACGTATCACCCCCCAATATTTCCTCCTGATTTTTTGTTAGTAAATTTGCCTTCGCTGAATCTCAACTAGAGCCATCACCTCCCATTTCTTTTTTTTTTTTAATCCTCCAACTTTTATTGAGATAACAGTGTATATATAGTGTGTATATTTAAGGTGTGCCAGGGCTTCTCTGGTGGCTCAATGGTAAAGAATCTGCCTGCCTATGCAGGAGACATGGGTTTGATTCCTGGGTCAGGAAGATCACCTAGAGAAGGAAATGGCAACCCACTCCAGTATTCTTGCCTGGAGAATTCTGTAGACAGAGGAGCCTGGCAGGCTACAGTCTGTGATGTCACAAAGCCTGGGACAAGGCTTAGCAACTGAACACACATTCAAAGTGTACAAAGTAATGATTTGAATCCAGTATTCTTGCCTGGAGAATTCCATGGACAGAGGAACCTGCAGGCACGACTGAGTCAGACACGACTGAGTGACTAACACATATTACATACACAACACACACACACACACACACACACACAAACACACACACATTGTGAAATTATTACCACAATCAGGTTAATTAAATCATTCATCACCTCACAAAGTTATCTTTCTGTGTGTGTGTGGAGAATGTTTAATTAAGTTCCATATTTTTAGAAAAATTATTCAGGACAGCACTAACTATAGCCACCATGCTGTACATTTATGCCCCAGAAATTGTTCATTTTAAAACTGAAACTTGTATCCTTTGATCAGCGTCTCTCCATTTCTCCCACTCCTTAGTCCCTGCTAACCACATTCTGCCCTTTGTTTCTACAAGCTGGACATGTCCCTTCCTTTTGAGATTCCACATGCAATTGAGATCGTGCAGTTCTGTTCTGTCTGGCTTATCTCACTTAGTATAGTGTCTTACCGATTCATCCATGTTGTTACAAGTGCCAGGGTTTGTTTCTTACCTACTGATATTCCGTTATAATATATAAACCACATACTCCTTATTCATCTCTTGGGCACTTAGGTTGTTTCTACATCTTGGCTATGGTGAATAATATTGCAGTGAACTTGAGAGTGCAGCTATTGCTTCAAAATTCTGATTTCAATTCCTTTGAAATGACCAGATCACATATTAGTTTTAATATCTTTGAGGAATCTCCATACTATTTTCCCTAAAGGCCATACCAATTTACATTCCCACCAAATGGTACACAAAGATTCCCTTTCTCCACATCCTCATCAGCAGTTTTTATCAGATATTTTGTTTTTAGTAAGTGCCATCTTACCAAGAAAGAGATGATACCATGCTGTGGTTTTGCATTTCCCTGAAGGTTAGTCATATTGAACACCTTTTGATGTGCCTCTTGGTATTTGTCTTTTCATACTGAAAACTTCTATGCAGAGTACATCATGAGAAACGCTGGACTGGAAGAAACACAAGCTGGAATCAAGATTGCCGGGAGAAATATCAATAACCTCAGATATGAGATGACACCACCCTTATGGCAGAAAGTGAAGAGGAGCTAAAAAGCCTCTTGTTGAAAGTGAAAGAGGAGAGTGCAAAAGTTGGCTTAAAGCTCAACATTCAGAAAACGAAGATCATGGCATCTGGCCCCATCACTTCATGGGAAATAGATGGGGAAACAGTAGAAACAGTGTCAGATTTTATATTTTTGGGCTCCAAAATCACTGCAGATGGTGACTGCAGCCATGAAATTAAAAGATGCTTACTCCTTGGAAGAAAAGTTATGACCAACCTAGATAGTATATTCAAAAGCAGAGACATTACTTTGCCGACTAAGGTCCGTCTAGTCAAGGCTATGGTTTTTCCTGTGGTCATGTATGGATGTGAGAGTTGGACTGTGAAGAAGGCTGAGCGCAGAAGAATTGATGCTTTTGAACTGTGGTGTTGGAGAAGACTCTTGAGAGTCCCTTGGACTGCAAGGAGATCCAACCAGTCCATTCTGAAGGAGATCAACCCTGGGATTTCTTTGGAAGGAATGATGCTAAAACTGAAGCTCCAGTACTTTGGGCACCTTATGCGAAGAGTTGACTCATTGGAAAAGACCCTGATGCTGGGAGGGATTGGGGGCAGGAGGAGAAATTGAACTGTGGTGCTGGAGAAGACTCTTGAGAATCCCTTGGACTGCAAGGAGATCCAACCAGTCCATTCTGAAGGAGATCAGTCCTGGGATATCTTTGGAAGGAATGATGCTAAAACTGAAGCTCCAGTACTTTGGCCACCTCATGCGAAGAGTTGACTCATTGGAAAAGACTCTGATACTGAGAGGGATTGGGGGCAGGAGGAGAAGGGGACGACCGAGGATGAGATGGCTGGATGGCATCACGGACTCAATGGATATGAGTCTGAGTGAACTCTGGGAGTTGGTGATGGACAGGGAGGCCTGGCGTGCTGCAATTCATGGGGTCGCAAAGAGTCGGACACAACTGAGTGACTGAACTGAACTGAACTGAACTTGGTATTTGTGTCATGTTTAGAAAAATTTCAATTTAAGTCCTTGGTCTATTTTTTAAATTGTATTATTTATGGTTTTGCTTTTGTTTGAGTCATATGAGTTTCTTAGTATATTTTGAATATTTGCCAGATATCTATTTGGTGTGTAAATACTTTCTCCCATTGCATAGGTTGCAGTTAACTTTGTTAATTATTTCCTTTGCTGTAAGGAAGCTTTTTAGTTTGTAGTTCAACTTATTTTTTAATTTTTTCTTGTTGTGTCATATCCAAAAATATTGTTTCTAAGACCAATGCCAGTGAGTGTTCTCTATGTTTTCTTCTAGGAGTTTTAGTTTCAAGTCTTACATTTAAGTATTTAAATTATTTCAAATTTTTGTAAATCTTATTCTTTTGCATACGGATTTCCAGTTTTCTCCACACTCTTTATTGAAGGGACTCTTCTTTCCTAATTGTATGTTTTTGACACATTTGTCAAAGATTGGTTGACTGTATATATGTGGGTCTATTTCTGGGCCCTAAATTCTATTCCATCAGCCCATGTGTCTGTTATTATGCCAATACTATACTGTTTTGATTACTGTCATTTGGTTGCATAGTTTGAAATTAGGAAAATGTGTGTGATGCCTCCAGTTTTATCCTTCTATCTCAAGCGTGCTTTAGCTCTAGGGATCTTCTGTGGTTCTATATAAATTTTAGGCTTGTCTTTTCTATTTCTGTGAAAAAATATCATTGGAATTTCACTAGAGATTGCATTGAATCTGTAGATTGATTTAGGTAGTATGGACATTTTAATAACTTTTTTTCAGTTCATGAATGGGGTTATTTTTCACTTATTTTGTATCTTTCAATTTCTTTAATCAATGTTTCATCATTTTCAATAAACATATCTTTCACTGCTTGCAATGTTATTTACCCATTTAAAAATAAATTCTTAGATATTTAGAGTTGCTGAGGTCAATAGGAACTTTGGTCTAGTTGAAGGAGAAAGCAGACAGAATAGGCTCCATCTTGAAAGCAGGACTCCATCTTGAGCCAGACTGTGGACTTTTTGAGCTATATACCCAGTATGTATGGAAGTGACATACCAACTGGAAAACCTCTGGGCCCCAGGGCTCATACCTAGACTCTCCAGTGCCTAGAAGAACACCTTAATTATCTGTGTAACTGAATAGAATCATAAATTCTATTATGCTTATTAGGGTATGGCCACAGGCCTATTGATAATTGTCCACTGTTAATTACCTAGGCTTAAGGCATACAACAGAGACGGCAATGGCACCCCACTCCAGCACTCTCACCTGGAAACTCCCGTGGGTGGAGGAGCCTGGTGGGCTGCAGTCCCTGGGGTTGCGAAGTCAGACACGACTATGTGACTTCACTTTCACTTTTCAGTTTCATGCATTGGAGAAGGAAATGGCAACCCACTCCAGTGTTCTTGCCTGGAGAATCCCAGGGATGGGGGAGCCTGGTGGGCTGCCGTCTATGGGGTTGCACAAAGTCAGACACGACTGAAGTGACTTAGCAGTAGCAGCAAGGCGTACAAATCACGGGTTTAAGGCATATGAATCATGGGTTAACTTTGATTGTATCTTTCTTTTCCTTTGTTCAGACTAGTTTCAGAGAATTTGGGGAGGTGGGTTTGAGCACGTACACTTAGGGTATATAAGGTATTCACAAAAACTGGCGGGGTCCTTGGCTAAAAGGAGACTCTGCCTTGGGCCTGCTGGTATAATAAACTGCACTCCACTATCTGAATTGTCCTTCTAAGTGAGTTCGTTTCCCGGAATGTGTGGCTGCAACATAGTCATTGTAACATTTAATTTGTAGTGACCTTCTGTCAAGTATAGAGTATCTGGTCCTGAGGTCCAGGACATAGCAACTGCCTCAATATGCTCTTGGTCAAATAAAAGACACAGAAAAGCTCACAGATATCTGAGGCTGATCAGTACACTGAGAGACGTATACAGGAGGCCTTGGGGAAGAATATGTGGCCTAACTTTAGGGAAGTGGGGAGGGTCAGGAATTATAAAAGAAATGGCATTGAGGTGCATATGTCTTTTCAAAGCACTATTTACAATAGTCAAGACAGGGAAGCAACCCATAAAGTGACCGTGAACAGAAGGTTGAATTAATAAGATGTGGTGTATATAATATATACAATGAAATATTACTCAGCCATATGCAAAGTAAAATTCTTCCATTTGCAGCAACATGAATGAACCTAGAGACCTTCATGTAGTTCATATAGAGACATCATAGCTTATCCCAGTGATACTGCAATATAGAATGTCTACCAGCACAGCACAGTCTATAGATTAAAGAAACCTATTCTAAATAAAGACAGCAGAGGATGGTGGTTAGGCAGTTAGAATGTGGATTCAGGTGCCCAGGATTAAATCTGAGCCCTGCCACATTTTGTCTGTGTGACCTTTGGTAAATGATTTGATGTCTTTAAGCCTTGATTATATATATATATATATATATATATATATATATATATGTTTTAGAGTCACTATTAATATTTTCATCCAGTCATTGGCTAGGACTTAAAAAGCAAACAAGCATATTTTAAATGTCCATTTTCATTGTTTTAAAAACATTAAATATATTACTAATTCTGATATTATCTGTTCAGATCTATACTGGACACAAGAATTCNTTTAGATTATCAGTTCAGTTGCTCAGTCGTGTCCAACTTTTTGCGACCCTATGAACCACAGCACGCCAGGCCTCCCTGTCCATCACCAACTGCTAGAGTCTACCCAAACACATGTCCATTGAGTCAGTGATGCCATCCAAGCATCTCATCCTCTATCATCCCCTTCTCCTGCCCTCAATCTTTCCCAGCATCAGAATCTTTTGAAATGAGTCAGCTCTTTGCATCAGGTGGCCAAAGTATTGGAGCTTCAGCTTCAATATCAGTCCTTCCAATGAATACCCAGGACTGATCTCCTTTAGGATGGACTGGCTGGATCTCTTTGCAGTCCAAGGGACTCTCAAGAGTCTTCTCCAACACCACAGTTCAAAAGCATCAATTATTTCGCACTCAGCTTTCTTTATGGTTCAACTCTCATATCCATTCATGACTACTGGAAAAACCATAGCCTTGACTAGGTGGACTTTTGTTGACAAAGTAATGTCTCTGCTTTTTAATAATTGGATTATAATAAATCTACTTCTCAACAGTACTGAGAATTAAATGAAGCTATACACTATAATGTGTTGAATTATGCCCCCTAGTCTTGCCCTCCAAAAGTATATTGAAGACTTAACCCTCTCAGAATATATCACCTTAGTGTTAGTTGAGGATTCATGTCTGACTCTTTGCAACCCCTTAGACTGTAGCCCTCCAGGCTCCTCTATCCATGGAATTCTCCAGGCAAGAATACTGGAGTGGGTTGCTATTCCCTTCTCCAGGGGATCTTTCAGACCCAGGAATCAAATCCATGTCTCCTGAATTGCAGGCAAATTCTTTACCAACTGAGTTGCCTGGGAAATCCCATATATGTATAGCTTATTTCTGGAAGAATGATGAAGAAATTGGTTATAATGTTTCCTCTCTGGAAAGCATCTTGGAAACTATAGACCATACGAATAGTCACATTTTAGTGTGTTCCTCTTTATTCCATTTGAAGCTATCATTTGGATATATTTTAAAATTAAAATTGAAATTAAAAAAGAAAACATGAGCATGAGAATAGCTTCTGTCTGATAGGTTGAAAGACTAAGATATAGGCATATGTTATCATTGTGCCTGGCCATTAAAAAGCCCTCCAAAATATCATGATTATTACCACAGTTGCTCTTGAGCATCCCCAGAGGATTGGTCCCAGGACCTCTGGTGGGTACTGATATTCAGGAATGCTCAAGTTCCTTATGTAAAATAGCATAATATTTGCAGGTAATATATACACATTCTCACATATACTTTAAATTATTTCTAAATCACTGAAAATACCTCATACAATATAAATGCTATATAAATAGTTGCCAGCAGGTGGTAACTTCAAGTTTTGTTTTGGGGAACTTTCTGGAAATTTTTTTTAAAAATATTTTTGATCCATGGTTTGTTGAATTTGGTTCTGCCAGAGTACCCATTTTCATGTGATCAGGTTAGAAAGAGCTCAGAGAATTTGGTCTCTAGATGCTCCTAAGACTCTCCACCAACAGAAGGTTTCTTGGCTCCAAGGTTTACTGAGTGTCTCCTGTGTGGAGTTAAGATCTCATTTCATGTTTGGGTAAAAGTTTTCAATATAAGGGAGAAATCCCAAAAGAGAAATTCATGCTTTGGAGCAAAGACTTTACAAGTGAATTTTTGTCCTCTAAACTAGAATGTCAAAAGAAGGCAGATTCCCTAAAGACTTGGTTATTGCCATTAGCAACTGTCTAGCAAAATCAGAATCATTAAGGGTAGTTTGAAAGTGTTTAATTTATGCACTGCACAAAATTCTATTTTTTTTCCTAGTGTTAAATTTGAAAAGAAAAATTAGAGTCTTAAAGGGCAATGTCTAGCCAGGAGCTAACTTAGGCTGGTCTCATCTTGTTCCTTCGCAGATATGCTTTATGTGTGGCTTTATTCTAGGAGCAACTGTGAGTCAATCTATATCCCACTTAATTTCACCAGACAGGTGATAGGAAACCTGTTTTGTTTTCTTCTGCTGTACTTAGTTAAACACAAGACTCCCTTTAATTGGAGATTCATGGTAAACAACTAGACTACCACCCACTAGTGGCTGAGCTTGTGACTCTGAGGCCATTCATTGGAAATGAGTTGAGAAAGTTGCTCTCCATTGAAAACTTGCTCTCATAATATCATCTAATATGATGACCTGCAAAAACAAAAACTCAACACTGGGAAAAATATTTTGTTTTTATTAAACACCTATGCTGTATACAGTTAAATGTGCTGCTGCAGTAGATATGGGTATGGCCTTGACATCCACTTCACTTTGATGGGAAAATCTCTATCTTGACAAGACAGCATATTCTTAACAGCACAAGCAGCCTATGGAAGAGTAATAATTCTAAGTTTATTTCCTTGGTGACTTGGATTCTTCTTTCATTATGTTCTAATTTTTAGCTGGTTAATTGTATTTTCCAGCTTTCACATTGCATGGCAAATAGGAAACCCATTTTAGTGTAAAAGCATCCATCAATTGTTATTGGTGAAACACTCAAGTTATTAGTTACCTTGGAACCAGAGCAAAGAATAATGGGTTTGGTTTCTCACTTTAGTTGCTTTCAGAAGTATATGCTGTCACAAGATAACCATTAGATTTTATTTTCTCAAGGTTGTACAACTAAGGTAATATGAACTCTTTCTCAGATAAGTCTATGTCCTTAAGTGTCAACTAGAAAGTTAAATTCAAGCTTCTAAAATTGTAGTTTCAGGCTTGTAGTTCAATGCTCCTCTCACAATCATATTTTCATGCGTTTATTCTTGCATGCATGTTTGTTTTTAACCAACATTTAGTGAGTGCATAGCATGTGTTAGGGGTCAGCTGAGAAGCGGGAAGGAAAAACATAAATGACAATGAAAAATCTGATAGGAAGAATATTTGATTTAGGAAACATACAAATAAACAGATGATCCTAAACACTGCCTAAATAGTAAATAAACATATTCTAGGAATGCAGAGGAGGGGCACTGAATCTAGACTGGGATGGGGAGAGGAATAAGTGAATATTTCCAGGGAAAACTGACATCTGAATAGAGTTGCAGAAGTAGCTGGATGTTGCCTACATAAAGAGTAATTCAAATTTAGTATTTTTGAGGCTCAGTTACTTCTTGCTACTTACAAAGATATGGTAAAATTAAAATCCAGTGGGAAAACTTATAAGAGAAAAAGATCTGTTTACGTGAAAAAACAGTGAACTTGGAGTACTTGATAGAGGAGAATCTGTAATGAGACTCCGACTGGGAAGGAAAGATGAGAGAAATACTCTTGAGTTTTAACTTCCCCTTGGGCATAAGGATTAACTTTTATTGACCTGAACAACCACTTGGGACACTGTAATGATTTCTGGATTCTCTCCTCCATGAATTCTGATTTAGCAGGTGTGGGGGAGGCTCAGATATATGAATTTGTAGCAAACCACCCAGGCAGGTACCACTTCCTCTCCCCTGAAATTTTGTTCCCATCACCATATCCTTTGCTCTCCATCTACTAACACACCCACAAGAGGCTGGCATTTTGAAAAGAATTTTTGTGAAAACCAAGCAACAGCAGAAAAGGTATTAAAAAAAAGAGAGAGAGACTCATACAACTAGTTAAGCTTATGCAGCTAAAGGACCTGCTGCTACTGTAAGGACAATCTAGGCTTCAGATTTAGAACAGCTTTACAAGGCCTTTCTTGGAATTCTTTCCCTTCGAGTAAATTTTCCTGGGAGACATCTTGCATCTTATTTCCTGAACCTAAAAGTCTGTCAGTTCTTCGCTGTACCTCTAACTCATTTGAGCATAAACATTTATTTACTTTCACCTTCATTGCCTGCCTGGAGGCCTTCAGCTCCATTTGTTTTTCCTGTTCAAAGGAATGCCCTCGTCTTTGTGCTGTGCTGTTCTAAAGCACTTCAGTCATGTCCAACTCTTTGTGACCCTATGGACTGTAGCCCTCCAATCTCCCCTATCCATGGGTTCTCCAGGGAAGAATATTGGAGTAGGTTGCCATGCCTTCGTCCAGGGGGTCTTCCCAACCCAGGGATTGAATCTATATCTCTTATGTCTTCTGCCTTGACAGGTGGATCTTTACTACCAGTGCCACCACCCTCCTCCTTAGCTAAGTATGAGTGAGTGAGTGAGTGAAGTCGCTCAGTCGTATCCGACTCTTTGCGACCCCGTGGACTATAGCCCACCAGGCTCCTTCGTCCATGGGATTCTCCCGGCAAGAATACTGGAGTGGGTTGCCATTTCCTTCTCCAGTAGCTAAGTATAAAGATGTATTAATAACTTGAATCAGCTGACACTCTATCCACTCTACACAGTGAGGGGCCTTTGTGTAATCATTTCTAATGATAGTGCTACAGGTTAGAGAGACCTTCACTGTGAAGTGATGCCTATGACATTGCCCTTGCACATATACCAATCCAAGCAAATGCATACTGCTTAATTGATTTTGTTGAATAAGAGAAGAAATATAGTCATTGTGAATGATTCAGGGGCACTTGTGTCTCAGAACACTGATATCCTGTTATCTAGGAAGACAAATGTGATCTCTTAACCCAGATCTTTTATTTGACATCAGGAAAAGTTGACTTTGTCAAGGTGCTATTTCATAAACTCATTGAAATAAGAAGGTACCTGAAGTTTTTATCTTCTTGTGATCACTTCAGAAATGATTGATTGACGAGGGCTTATTGGAATGGTAACTAGGCTACTCTCTTTGAGAAATCACAAGTGTCAAAGTGAAATAGTAACTTGGAAATACATTCATCCCACAACATTTTAGGGATGTGTGCCATAAGATTTAGAGATAGAGGAGTAAAAATGTCGTCCACTAAGAGCTTATAAGTGAACCTTCACATGAGGTAGCAGTAACTACATGATATACCAAACCACACTTGATTTGAAAAAAAAAAAAAAGAACTGCATTTCTACTGCTGCATATAAACTAGTAAACCTTTAGACCAAGTCTCAGGCACAAAATGAGGACATTTCTCCAAAGTGAGTGGGCCGAGAGAAGTAATTCAGTGATGTCAGTTCTGAACTGTATAGGAAAGTCTGGGTTGTGCTGAAAAGTCCCCAGCTGCCCGACCAAACACAGAGACCGGGCAGGAAGATTTGTAATTTTGATTTGGTTCAGAATCTTCAAGACAACACACACTTTTATATTTGAAAATTTAGATCTCTGATGTGGACAATGCAATAGGGGAAAAGCCTACTACAGAGCCCTGTGCCAGCTTGTCTCTTTTATTTTTCCTTTGATGTCTCTGAGACTGTGTTCCAAAGATGAATCAGATGGGCTCGTTCTCCTGAGAAGGCTGCTCAATTAGGAGGATACAATAACCTTTGAAAAAAGAAAGATGAAATGCTGATGAGCCAACACAGGAATTAACATTTAAATATTGCCTCTGTACCAGCTCACAATATTGGTAACAACAACGGTAATTATCATCGTATTTCAGAAAGCTGTTAGTCTCAGAGTGGGTGTGGAAAGTCAAACAGGAGAATGAACTTCCTCTTTCTGACTGACAATTTGGAGGCAATTCTTTATTACCCTAGATATATAGAAGAAAATCTTGAAAAATCTTAAGCAACGTCCAAAAATATGAATTCTGTTAAAATAGAAAGCAAATCTAATTCAGAATATTTAGCTACTGCAAAATTATTCTTCTTGGCTCTATAAATGCACACTAAAAACATTAAGAAGTTATTTTAAAAAGCAAAATAAAAATACATTGTACATCTATTCATCAGTATGAAATATTAATATATGCTCAAAAGTAATTCAACATTTTTTACTGAGGATGTTTTTGTGTAGATACTGAAAAAAGTAACAGGTCTACAAGCATCGGTAAGACAGATATGACCCCTGCCCTCTTGAAACTTACATCCATTGACCTCAGATCTCTTCACATCTCCAACCTCTAGTTTATTCCATAGTCAATCTCATCAGTCTCAAGTCTTTAATATTAAGTATAAACTACTGCCTCCCAAAATATCTTTAGTCTGAACCTGTCTTTTGGACTTCAGATTCATACATCTAACTCCCTGATCAACACCTTTACTGAGATAATGATTTGGTATGTCAAATTAACTCTGTAAAAGAACTTTTGTTCTTTTCTGATGACCATGTCTCTGTCAATCCATTTTCCTCTTCTTTTCTTCAGCCACAAAATGCTAACTTCATTCTTCTGGTTGATCTTGCTAAAAAGCCTATGGTCATCTGTGACCATTTATTCGTATTCTCTCTCACCCTTTCTCTCTCATGAATTTACTTATACCCAATCTGAAACATATTCTATAATGATAAACCTGAACTATAGTCCATCCTAAAGGAGATCAGTCCTGGGTGTTCCTTGGAAGGAACTGAGGCTGAAGCTGAAACTCCAATACTTTGGCCACCTGATGCAAAGAGCTGACTCATTTGAAAAGACGCTGATGCTGGGAAAGATTGAGGGCAGGAGGAAAAAGGGACGACAGAGGATGAGATGGTTGGATGGCATCACTGACTCAATGGACATGAGTTTGGGTTGACTCCAGGAGTTGGTGATGGACAGGGAGGCCTGGGGAGCTGTGGTTCATGGAGTTGCAAAGAGTCGGACACGACTGAGTGAATGAACTGAACTGATGTTCCTGATTCCACGGTTTCTAAATATTATTTCTACTCTTACACTGTTCATGGAATTCTCCAGACCAGAATACTGGGTGGGTAGCCATTCCCTTCTCCAGGGGATCCAGCCAACCCAGGATCAAACCCAGTTCTCGCACATTGCAGGCGGGTTCTTTACCAGCTGCGCCACCAGGGAACCCCATTATACTGTGCTGCTGCTGCTGTTGCTAAGTCGCTTCAGTCATGTCCGACTCTGTGCTAAGTGACCACATTTACTTACCTGGAATATTGAAATCACTACCAGTTGGTCTCCCTTTCCAATGTTAAGCATAATTACATATTTTCCATAGAGCAACCAAATGGGATATTTAGAAAATGTTAATTCTTTACACTTTCCTGCTGAAAACCCTTTGGTTATCTACTTCATTCTACATTTTATAAAAAGCTACAATCATAATATACTTGGCCTGCTCACATCCCTCTCCAACTCTGTAATATCATTTTGCTTGTTATCCACACCCTTCCATTATAAGCACATTTCTCCCCCAGAATTTTTTTTTTTTTTTGCATTTGGTCTTCATTTGATGCATATGTTCTTCCCCCACAAACACTTGCATAATACTTCTTTAATTTTATTTAATTCTTTTAAATTTCACTTTGTCAAAGTGGCCTTCTCTGACCCAACTCTGAAGAACAGAGCATTTACCCTCCATGCTCTGCTTTAACAATTTTTTTTTTAGTATTTCTCATACTTCTAACCACCTGTAATTATTATAATAGTCTCCATTATTCCAAGATTCCATACTTATAAATTCTTGTACTCGCTAAAGCATGTTTGTGACCCCAGAATCAATAATTGCAGCACTTCTTGGCTATTCACAGACAAGTGCTAAGTGGTGAAAAAGTCCAAAGCAGACATTGCTTGTTGAGGTTGAACAAGGTGCTGCTTTGCCCTCTTCCTTCAGCTCTTTTACAACGTAGATGTGTCCTTGGTGCAATCTACTAGGCACATTTTTGTCATTTTTTAATTTTTGTTATTGATTTTCCTGTGTAAACCAGCTTAAGTGTGTCTTAGTGTTCCTAAGGACATCCTAAAGGAGATCAGTTCTGGGTGTTCATTGGAGGGACTGATGTTGAAGCTGAAACTCCAATACTTTGGCCACCTGATGCAAAAAGGTGACTCGTTTGAAAAGACCCTGATGCTGGGAAAGATTGAGGGCAGGAGGAGAAGGGGACGATAGAGGATGAGATGGTTGGATGGCATCACAGACACAGTGGACGTGGGTTTGGGTGGACTCTGGGAGTTGGTGATGGACAGAGAGGCCTGGTGTGCGGTGGTTCATGGGGTTGCAAAGAGTCGGACATGACTGAGCGACTGAACTGAAGTATGAGAAACCTGTGATGTGCCTTACAGAGGAAATACCTGTATTAGATAAGCTTTGTTCAAGCATGAATTAAAGTATTGCTGGTCTTGAATTCAGTGTTAATGAATCTGCAATAAATGTTAAATAACATATATTTAAACATACAAACATACAAAAAACAAGGTTATGTATTATTTGTTGATGAAAATGTTGTGACCAGAGGCTTGCAGGTACCTAATCCCTGTTTCCCTTAGAATCAGTGGTTCAGTATTCACTAACGCAGTGACTCCAGAAAATAAATAAAAGAAAATACTCACTGACTTTATAAAATGTAACTACTGCAAAAAAGAGTTGAGAGATAAGAATCATTGAGAATTGACTTCATTTTTTCAATTTCTTTATTTCTAAAATAAAACATAAGTTTATGAGAACAAGAACTTTTATATAGCCAATGCTCAGAATCGTGCCTGACACATAATAGGTGCTCACTAAATATTTAATGATGTAATGAAAGGAAGAAAGATAATTCTATTATGAGAGAAACTCAATATGTTTTTAGTGTGAGAAATCCAATAAGTGAGTAAACACACATACACACACACACACACACACACACATTATGACACAGTCTCTGAAGGTGCCAAGTAGGATGATGTAAGTAATTGACAGGCAAGGCTGTGCTCATTTGACCTGAGACCTAAAAGGGAAGAATAAGTCAGCAATGAGAAGCTTATTGTAGGCAGAGAGAATAAGAAGGGAAGACACACCGAGAAAGGGATGGCAGCAAAGTATTAATAATAAAATGACACTGTGAGCAATAGAAGAATGGTGCAGATAAGAGAGAAGTTGGTTGAGACTAGAGCAGAAAAGCATTCTTTCAGATAGTCCAAGAGAATCCAGACTCCTTTGAAAGACTTTGTTGTTCAGTTTCTAACTCTGACTTGTGACCTCATGGTCTACAGCATGCCAAGTTTCCCTGTCCTTCACTATCTCCCAGAGTTTGCTCAAACTGATGTTCACTGAGTCGATGATGCCATCCTACCATCTTATCCTCTTTCACCCCATGGCCTCCTGTGCTCAATATTTTTCCCAGCATCAGGGTCTTTTCCAAAAATTTGGCTCTAGGCATCAGGTGGCCAAAGTATTGGAGCTTCAGCATGAATCTTTCCAATGAATATTCAGAACTGGTGTCCTTTAGGATTGACTGGTTTGATTTCCTTTTCTCCAAACGAATCTCAAGAGTCTTCTCCAACACCAGTTTCAAAGCATCAATTCTTCAGTGCTAAAACTTCTTTATGGTCCAACTCTGACATGCATATATGATTACTGAAAAAACCATAGCTTTGAGTATACAGACCTCTGTCAGCAAAGTGATGTCTGTGTTTTTTAATATGCTGTGTATATTTGTCATAGTTTTTCTTCCGAGGAAGCATCTTTCAGTTCAGTTCAGTCACTCAGTCATGTCTAAATCTTTGAAACCCCATGGACTGCAGCACGCCAGGCCTCCCTGTCCATCACAAACTCCAAGAGTTTGCTGAAACTCATGTCTATTGAGTCAGTGTACCATCCAGCCATCTCATCCTCTCTCATCTCCTTCTCCTTCTGCTTTCAATTTTTCCTAGCATCAGGGTCTTCCAAATAAGGCAGTTCTTCACATCAGGTGGCCAAAGTTTTGGAGTTTCAGCTTCAACATCAGTCCTTCCAATGAATATTCAGGACTAATTTCTTTTGGGATGGACTGGTTGGATCTCTTTGCAGTCTAAGGGACTCTCAGGGTTTTCTCCAAAACTATAGTCCAAAAGTATCAATTCTTCAGTGCTAAGCTTTCTTTATAGTCCAACTCTCACATCCATACTTTACTACTGGAAAAATGATAACTTTGAATAGATGGATCATTGTTGGCAAAGTAAGGTCTCTGCTTTTTAATATGATGTCTAGATTGGTCATAACTTTTCTTCCAAAGAGTAAGTGTGTTTTAATTTCACGGCTGCAGTCACCATCTGCAGTGACTGGGAGCCCCAAAAAATAAAGTCTGCCACTGTTTCCATTGTTTCCCCATCTATTTGCCACAAAGTGATGGGATCAAATGCCATGATCTTCATTTTCTGAGTGTTGAGCTTTAAGCCAACTTTTTCACTCTCCTCTTTCACTTTCATCAAGAGGCTCTTTAGTTCTTTCCTTTCAGCCATAAGGGTGGTGTCATCTGTATATCTGAGGATATTGATATTTCTCTTGGCAATCTGATTCCAGCTTTTGCTTCATCCAGCCCAGCATTTCACATGATGTACTCTGCATATAAGTTAAATAAGCAGGGTGACAATATACAGCCTTGACATACTCCTTTCCCTATTTGAAACCAGTCTGTTGTTCCATGTCCAGTTCTAACTGTTGCTTCCTGAACTGCATATAGATATCTCAGGAGGAAGGTCAGGTGGTCTGGTATTCCCAGCTCTTGAAGAATTTTCCAAAGTTTATAGTGATCCACATAGTCAAAGTCATTGGCATCATCAATAAAACAGAAATAGATGGTTTTTCTGGAACTCTCTTGCTTTTTCAATGATCCAATGGATGTTGGCAATTTGATCTCTGGTTCCTCTGCCTTTTCTATATCCAGCTTGAACATATGGAAGTTCACAGTTCACCTATTGCTGTAGCCTGGCTTGGAGAATTTTGAGCATTACTTTACTAGCATGAGTGAGATGAGTGCAATTGTGTGGTAGTTTGAGCATTCTTTGGCATTGCCTTTCTTTGGGATTAGAATGAAAACTGACCTTTTCCAGTCCTGTGGCCACTGCTGAGTTTTCCAAATTTGCTGATATATTGAATGCAGCACTTTCACAGCATCATCTTTCAGGATTTGAAATAGCTCAACTGGAATTCTGTCATCTCCACTATCTTTGTAATGTTGCTTCCTAAGGCCCACTTGACTTCACATTCCAGTATGTGTGACTCTCAGTGAGTGATCACACCATCATGATTATCTAGGTCGTGAAGATCTTTTTTGTATAGTTCTTCTGTGTATTCTTGCCACCTCTTCTTAATATCTTCTGCTTCTTTTAGGTTCGCTCCCATTTCCATCCTTCACTGAGCCCATTTTTTGCATGAAATATTCCCTTGGTATCTCTAATTTTCCTGAAGAGATCTCTAGTCTTTCCCATTCTGTTTTCCTCTATTTGTTTGCACTGATCACTGAGGAAGGCTTTCTTATCTCTCCTTGCTATTCTTTGGAACTCTGCATTCCGATAGGTATATCTTTCCTTTTCTCTTTGCCTTTAGCTTCTCATGTGTGACTCTCAGTGAGTGATCACACCATCATGATTATCTAGGTCGTGAAGATCTTTTTTGTATAGTTCTTCTGTGTATTCTTGCCACCTCTTCTTAATATCTTCTGCTTCTTTTAGGTTCGCTCCCATTTCCATCCTTCACTGAGCCCATTTTTTGCATGAAATATTCCCTTGGTATCTCTAATTTTCCTGAAGAGATCTCTAGTCTTTCCCATTCTGTTTTCCTCTATTTGTTTGCACTGATCACTGAGGAAGGCTTTCTTATCTCTCCTTGCTATTCTTTGGAACTCTGCATTCCGATAGGTATATCTTTCCTTTTCTCCTTTGCCTTTAGCTTCTCTTCCTTTTACAGCTATTTGTAAGGCCTCTTCAGACCGCCATTTTGCTTTTTTGCATTCCTTTTTCTTGGGGACGGTCTTGATCGCTGTCTCCTGTACAATGTCACCAACCTCTGTCCATAGTTCATCAGTCACTCTGTCTATCTGATCTAATCCCTTAGATCTATTTCTCACTTCCACTGTATAATTGTAAGGGATTTGATTTAGGTCATACCTGATGGTCTAGTGGTTTTCCATACTTTCTTCAGTTTATGTCTGAATTTGGCAATATGGAGTTAATGATTTGAGCCACAGTTAGCTCCTGGTCTTATTTTTGCTGACTATATAGAACATGTCCATCTTTGGCTGCAAAGAATGTAATCAGTCTGATTTTGGTGTTGACCATCTAGTGATGTCCATGTGTAGAATATTCCCTTGTGTTGTTGGAAGAGGGCATTTGCTATGACCAGTGCCTTCTCTTTGCAGAACTCTGTTAGCTTTTGCCCTGTTTCATTCTGTGCTCTGAGACCAAATTTGCCTATTACTCTAGGTGTTTCTTGACTTCCTGCTTTTGCATTCCAGTCCCCTGTAATGAAAAGGACATCTTTTGAGGGTGTTATTTTTAGAAGGTCTTGTAGGTCTTCATAGAACCATTCAATTTCAGCTTCTTCAGCATTATTGATAGGGGCATAGATTTGGATTACCGTGATATTGAATGGTTTGCCTTGGAAACTAACAGAGATTATCCTGCCATTTTTGAGATTGCATCCAAGTACTGCATTTCAAACTCTTTGACTATGATGGCTACTCCATTTTTTCTAAGGGATTCTTGCCCACTGTAGCAGATATTATGATCATCTGAATTAAATTCACCCATTCCAGTCTATTTTAGTTTGCTGATTCCTGAAACATTGCCCTTCACTCTTGCCACCTCCTGTTTGATCACTTCCAATTTGCCTTGATTCATGGACCTAACATCCCAGGTTCCTATGCAATATTGCTTTTACAGCATCAGACCTTGCTTCCATCACCAGTCACATCCACAACTGGGTGTTATTTTTGCTTTGGCTCCATCTCTTCATTCTTTCTGGAGTTATTTCTCCACTAATCTCCAGTAGCATATTGGTCACCTACTGACCTGGGGTGTTCATCTTTCAGTGTCCTATCTTTTTGCCTTTTCATATTGTTCATGGGGTTCTCAAGGCAAGAATACTGAAGTAGTTTGCCATTCCCTTCTCCAGATGACAAAAATTTGTCATAACTCTCCATGACCATGATCCATCCATCTTGGGTGGGCCTACATGGCATGGCTCATAGTTTCATTGAGTTAGACAAGTCTGACAGCTTTTTACCAGGTGACCTAGAAATGAGGGACTGGCAAATGTTGTAATCAGATTTTCAGTTTCATTAAGGACAATATTTTTAAAAATTCTAGACATGGCTCAGCATTTAGAATGTGCTGGGTTTTTGATAGTTTTGAAGTGTGTATGTAAGTAAAACTTTATCTCCAATAATATATTTCTCTAGGTATCTCTATTAAAAATTATTTAGGAATAAAAGGGTGAAGTTTTGTTTGGATAGCTGGTTGTTGTTACTGTTGATACAGTCTCTAGGCTGAAAGAACTTAAGAGATGATCCTCCCTCACCTCATTACTACTACTTTCCAAGGAGGGTAATAATGTCTATCTTCCATGGGAATTAAATAAAATATTGAATAGAAGTGCATAGCACATGGCTAAAACTTGGTAAATTTTAGCTCTCTTTAAATTTTCCTTTCCTACTGTCACTAGGGAAGGGATTTGTTGCAAGGGCTCAATGGTCATTTTTAGCATGATAATCCCTTTATGGACCTTAGAATTTGAGATACACTTCTGAAGTTACCTTCCTTCATGGATTAACATTCCATCCTTCTCTCACTCTCCCCAATCATTTACATAATGTCTGTTGATTATCATTCACTGCACCTCTCATTAGTGTTGAAATCAGGAGATATCCAGCTTCCCTGGTGGCTCAGAAGGTAAAGAGCTGCCTGTAATGCATGAGATCTAGGTTGGATCCTTGGGTTGGGAAGATCCTTTGGAGAAGGGCAATACAACCCACTCTAGTATTCTTGCCTGGAGAATCCCAGGGACAGAGGAGCCTGGCGGGCTACAGTCCGTGGCGTCACAGAGTCAGACATGACTGAGTGACTAAGCACACACACACAGGAGACATCAGGGATGGCCCTTCACTTTGTATCATTGCTGTCCCACCCATACACCTCTAACAGCTCTCCTACTAAGAAATCCTCAATTTTTTTTTTTTTTTTGTGTAGCAAAGTTTTATTAAAGTATAAAGGAGATAGAGAAAGCTTCTGACATAGGCATCAGAAGGGGGTAGAAAGAGTACCCGCCTGCTAGCCTTTAGCTGGATGTTATATAGTCACCAGCAGCCTGTTAACTTAGAATGGCACCAGGCCCCTCACCCATAAGATGTATTTTAGGATAACCTTGGCTCCAAATGGTTTGTCTTGGGCCATAAAATGATTAACTTGAATCTTGAAGAAGGGCAGGTCACCATACAAAGAGTTTCATTTACATAGATTAGAGGAACAATATAGGAGTATAACATACTGGTTTATCAAGTAGGTTCTGAGCCCAAAAGGTGGAACCAACTTGAAGACAGAGTTTGGGGTGGATGCATAGTACATTAGCATAGTTTAAGACAAACATTTCCATAAGAAAAAGGCATTGGTTAACTTCAGGTGATATCAGATGTCACTATGGTAACACAGAATTTTAAGAGAAACCTTTTAAGTTTGTATAGAGAAGGAAAAAATGTTTGTCCTTTCTTCCTCCTTGAGAATTCCAGACCCCTCTCTCCTTGGGGACCCCTAGCCTTCTTATCAACCTGCCTAGGAAATGACTCTCTCATTCCCCCCTTTTCTTTTAGGAGAATTATGTTGCCTAGGGAAAAGGGGCGTCGTTCTCGTTCCATAACTGCTTCCGTGCTGAGAAGGGGCGTTGTCCCTAAATTGACGAGGCAACATATTCTCCTAATCCTCATATTGAGGATATCTGATCCAGGGGCCCCAAGTAGTAGTTGGAGGAAGTTGCAGCAGTAGCGGGAGTTTGCGCAACCATTTGTAACTTAAAGGCTTTTATGCAGCTGGAAACAAATCCAGTTATACAGTTACAGATACAGGGAGTAAACAGCAAAAACAAAACAATCAGCACATTATTTCCATAGTTAAAGTGCAACGTATTGCACCAGTCCATTTTAGGGTTGGTAGATGTCATCAGATGAAGAGGCATCGCAGGTGATTGTTGTCAAAGGTATTCACAGACTTGGAGAAAGTCCTTTCCTTGAAGTGGAGATGTCCACCATGGGAAGCCTTCCACTGATGAAGAGAATCTTTATAACCTCCTTAGCCTGTTCACAGGGAAAAGCCTCAATCCATCTAGTAAAAGTATCTACCCAAACTTGTAAGCAAGAATATCTATTAGCTTTTGGCATGTGAGTAAAATCTAATTTCCCAGTCCTCTTCAGGATACTTTCCACTTCGTTGTAATCCAGATTTTGCTTCCAAAACCTGTTTAGCAATCACCACAGCATAACCTGCTTTACGCTTTCCATCTCGAACAAAAGAACTGTCATCTGTAAATATTTATGTGTCAGGATTGTCTAATGGGGTATCCATTAGATCTTCCCGAGCTGCATAGTTTAAAGTAAGGAATTGAGAACAATCGTGATCAGGTGTTTCATTTTCCTTCTCAGGAAGGAAAGTGGCAGGATTTAAATTTCCACAAACTTTAAGCTTAGTTACTGGTCCTTCTAACAACAATGACTGATATTTAAGAAGCCTACTGTCTGTCATCCAAATATTAACCTTAGAATTTAAGATTCCACTCACATCATGAGAAGTCAGTACAGTAAGGTTTCGTCCATTAATTATTTTTAAAGCTTTAGGTGCTAATAAAGCCGCTGCCCCAATTACTCTTAGGCAGTGGGGCCACCCACGTGAAATTACATCTAATTCTCTGCTTAGATAAGCAATAGGNGTGATCAGGTGTTTCATTTTCCTTCTCAGGAAGGAAAGTGGCAGGATTTAAATTTCCACAAACTTTAAGCTTAGTTACTGGTCCTTCTAACAACAATGACTGATATTTAAGAAGCCTACTGTCTGTCATCCAAATATTAACCTTAGAATTTAAGATTCCACTCACATCATGAGAAGTCAGTACAGTAAGGTTTCGTCCATTAATTATTTTTAAAGCTTCAGGTGCTACTAAAGCTGCTGCCCCAATTACTCTTAGGCAGTGGGGCCACCCACGTGAAATTACATCTAATTTTCTGCTTAGATAAGCAATAGGTTGCTGGTGAGGCCCTCGGGGTTGTGTCAAAACTCCCAAGGCCATACCTTTTCTTTCAGTGACAAACAAATTAAATTCTGACCCTGTGGGCAAGCTCAGAGCTGGAGCTTGCAGGAGAGCAGTCTAAAGAACCTTAAAAGCCTTTTGAGTTTCTGGTGACCAAATCAGTTTGTCAGTTTGGGCCTGCTGAGTTTCAGCTATAAGTTTATATAAAGGTCGGGCAAGTTCCCCATAACCCAGAATCCAAATGCGACAGTAACCTGTGATTCCCAAAAATCCTCTCAATTGTCTCAAAGTCATAGGTAGAGGATGATTTAGTATAGGCTTAATTCTCTCAGTGTTACTCGTTGGGGCATAGACTTGGATAACTGTGATATTGAATGGTTTGCCTTGGAGATGAACAGAGATCATTCTGTCATTTTTGAAATTGCATCCAAGTACTGCATTTCGGACTCTTTTGTGACCATGATGGCTACTCCATTTCTTCTGAGGGATTCCTGCCCGCAGTAGGAGATATAATAGTCATCTGAGTTAAATTCACCCATTCCAGTCCATTTTAGTTCGCCGATTCCTAGAATGTCAACGTTCACCCTTGCCATCTCTTGTTTGACCACTTCCAATTTGCCTTGATTCATGGACCTGACATTCGAGGTTCCTATGCAATACTGCTCTTCACAGCATCGAATCTTGCTTCTATCACCAGTCACATCCATAACTTCGTATTGTTTTTGCTTTGACTCTATCCCTTCATTCTGTCTGGAGTTATTTTGCCACTGATCTCCAGTAGCATATTTGGTACCTAATGACCTGGGGAGTTTCTCTTTTGGTATCCTATCATTCTGCCTTTTCATACTGTTCATGGGGTTCTCAAGGCAAGAATACTGAAGTGGCTTGCCATTCCTTTCTTCAGTGGACAACATTCTGTCAGACCTCTCCACCATGACCCACCCATCTTGGGTTGCCCCGCAGGCATGGCTTGGTTTCATTGAGTTAGACAAGTGTGTGGTCCTAGTGTGATTAGATTGACTAGATTTCTGTGAGTATGGTTTCAGTGTGTCTGCCCTCTGATTCCCTCTTGCAACACCTACCATCTTACTTGGGTTTCTCTTACCTTGGGCGTGGGGTATCTCTTCACAGCTGCTCCAGCAAAGCAAAGCCACTGCACCTTACCTTGAACGAGAGGTATCTCCTTACCGCCACCGTTCCTGACCTTCAACGTAGGATAGCTCCTCTAGGCCCTCCTGTGCCTGCCCAGCCACCACTTCTCAGGTTGCTCCTCCCGGTCGCCGGCCCTGGCCTCAGGCGTGGGTGGCTCCTCTCAGCTGCTGCTCCTGGCCTCAGGCACGAGGTGGCTTCTCCCGGCCACCCCAGACCTCAGACTTGGGGTGTCTCCTCCCTGCCGCCACTGGCCTCGGACGTGGGGTAGCTCCTCCCGGCTTCCGCCCTGACCTCGGAGGCGGGGTGTCTCCTCCTGGCCACCACGACCTCGGATGCAAGGTATCTCCTCCTGGCTGCCACCACTGACCTCGGACACAGAGTAGCTCCTCTCAGCCGTTCCTGCGCCATCACAACCTGGCACTCTAGGCCACTGCCCCTGACCTCAGACGTGGGGTAGCTTTCGGCCACACTCAAGTGCAGCAGCTACCTCCACCTCCTGGGCTTCAGTTGACACTGAAGAAGCTGAAGTTGAATGGTTTTATGAAGACCTACAAGATCTTTTAGAACTAACACCCAAAAAAGATGTCCTTTTCATTATAGGGGACTGAAATGCAAAAGCAGGAAGTCAAGAAACACCTGGAATAACAGGAAAATTTGGCCTTGGAATGCAGAATGAAGCAGGGCAAAGACTAAGAGAGTTTTGCCAAGAAAATGCACTGGTCATAGCAAACACCCTCTTCCAACAACACAAGAGAAGACTCTACACATGGACATCACCAGATGGTCAACACCAAAATCAGATTGATTATATTCTTTGCAGCCAAAGATGGAGAAGCTCTATATAGTCAACAAAGACAAGAATGGGAACTGACTGTGGCTCAGATCATGAACTCCTTATTGGCAAATTCAGACTTAAATTGAAAAAAGTAGGCAACACCACTAGACCATTCATGTATGACCTCAATCAAATCCCTTATGATTATACAGTGGAACTGAGAAATAGATTTAAGGGTCTAGATCTGATAGATAGAGTGCCTGATGAACTATGGAATGAGGTTCATGACATTGTACAGGAGACAGGGATCAAGACCATCCCCATGGCAAAGAAAGGCAAAAAAGCAAAATGGCTGTCTGGGGAAGCCTTACAAATAACTGTGAAAAGAAGAGAGGCGAAAAGCAAAGGAGAAAAGGAAAGATATAAGCGTCTGAATGCAGAGTTCCAAAGAATACCAAGAAGAGATAAGAAAGCCTTCTTCTGCGATCAATACAAAGAAATAGAGGGAAAGAACAGAAGGGGAAAGACTAGAGATATCTTCAAGAAAATTAGAGATACCAAGGGAACATTTCNTGAAGATCTTTTTTGTACAGTTCTTCCGTGTATTCTTGCCACCTCTTCTTAATATCTTCTGCTTCTGTTAGTTCCAGACCATTTCTCTACTTTATCGAGCCCATCTTTGCATGAAATGTTCCCTTGGTATCTCTAATTTTCTTGAAGAGATCTCTAGTCTTTCCCCTTCTGTTCTTTTCCTCTATTTCTTTGCATTGATCGCTGAAGAAGGCTTTCTTATCTTTTCTTGCTATTCTTTGGAACTCTGCATTCAGATGCTTATATCTTTCCTTTTCTTCTTTGCTTTTCGCCTCTCTTCTTTTCACAGCTATTTGTAAGGCCTCCTCAGACAGCCATGCATTTCTTTGCCATGGGGATGGTCTTGATCCCTGTCTCCTGTACAATGTCACGAACCTCATTCCATAGTTCATCAGGCACTCTATCTATCAGATCTAGACCCTAAAATCTATTTCTCACTTCCACTGTATAATCATAAGGGATTTGATTTAGGTCATACCTGCTCCATTACTTCATGGCAAATAGAGGGGGAACAAGGCGAAATAGTGACAGATTTCCTCTTCTTAAGCTCTAAAATCACTGCAGATGGTGACTGCAGCTGTGAAATCAGAAGATGTTTGTTTCTTGGCAGGAAAGCTATGACAAACCTATACAGTGTATTGAAAAGCAGAGACATTACTCTGCTGACAAAGGTGCATATAGTCAAGGCTATGGTCTTTCCAGTGGTCATGTATGGTTGTGAGAGCTGGACCGTTAAGTGGAGTGCCAGAAGAATTGATGCCTTTGAACTGTGGTGCTGGAGAAGACTCCTGAAAGTCCCTTGGACAGCAAAGAAATCAAATGAGTCAATCTTAAGGGAAATCAACTCTGAATACTTGTTGGAAGGACTGATGCTGAAGCTGAAACTCCAGTATTTTGGTCATCTGATGTGAACAGCAGACACGCTGGAAAAATCCCTGTTGCTGGGAAGGATTGAGGGCAGAAGGAGAAGAGGGCATGAGAGGATGAGATGGTTGGATGGCATCACTGATGCATTGGACATGACCTTGGGTAAACTTCGGGAGATGGAGAGGGACAGGGAGGCCTGGTATGCTGCAGTCCATGCAGTTTCAAAGAGTCGGACAAATTGGGTGACTGAACAACACTATGTATATGCATGTGAAGGATGTCTACTGATACATGCAGTTGGTTTATTGCTTCCCAATAAGCAACTTTTTAGGGCTCATCTCAAATTTATAACTCAAAACCTAAAATGAAGTTTACAGTCATCTCAATTATTACAGGAGACTTTTCCCACTTTTTCTTTATCTGGCTTTGTATTTCCATCAAAAAGTGGGAAACAAAAGCACTGTATTCACATCTGTCAATTTTGCTGTTAGTATCTTTGGTGTGGCTTCTTTGCTGCTTATTATTATCCACTGGTTTTCAAAGGTCCATACTACCCATATGTCTATGACCTATACAACCACAGAGAATTGTAAGATCTTCATCCATTTTTCTTTGTATCTGTTCCAGCACCTAGAAACATTTCTGGCAAGTAGCAAGGACTCAACCACTATTTGTTAATGGAATGATTTCATGAATCTGTAGGTGTGTGTAAAAAAAAAGACTGGATTTAAGTTGAAAAGACTGGGGTTCCTGTCTTGGCTCTACTCTATTTTGTGTGACTTTGGAGAAATCACTTTAGGAAAAAGAATTACATAGATATCATCTATAAATGAGGCTTGATAATCGTCAAACTTTTTTCTGAGAATTAAAAGAGAATATATAGAAGCTCTTTATTGATTATAAACCACCAAATTTAAGGTGTTCTCATAAATCATTAGTGAATTTTACTTCAATAGCATCTTGAATAATTAAACTGACTAGGTAAATAGATTTGTTAATGATTATTGCTTAGTACAGGTAAGTATACGAATGGCTGTCTCCTAAGAGTGAAAACACAAGAACACTGGTGGTTGCACTAGTCTAATTCATATTCTGTGGCACTGGGAATGAAGTCATTTGCCTAATGCGACACTAAACAAAATGACTTCAGTACAGTTTTGGTCAATGTCTCACTGTACTCTGTTTAAAATATCAGTAATAAAAAACAGTATATTTCCATGTTTTCCTTTAGAGTACTCATTGGCAAAATAGCCATTTAATTGCTCCTGCCCACTTCAGGTTAGCAGATTCAGTTTTTAAACCCAGAGATCCTTTGAGTCATACTCTGTGCTAGGAAAAAAGATGAACAGACTTTCAAAAAGGAATGGGATTATAGTATAGGGCTGCAGTTTTTTTCATCCAATCAAACTTAAACTGTCTATAATTACAACCAATAGTGTACTGACTTAGAGGGTCAGACACAAAGCAGAGAAAATGGGAGACAAAAAAGGTGAAAAATACCATTAATACCAATAGGGAAAGAACAGCCAAACAAAGAAAAAATGGAAAAGAGAGCCAGGTCAAGACTCAAGTCTCATCAAGGCCTCGATATTCCTGTTAATCATTAATCATATTTGTTTGAATCTCTGTACATGTTGGATATGCTACTGTGTGGAAAATGAATTTTAAGAATTGGTTTTTGGAGGGCAAAATAGAATTATAAAATGTCAAAATTGGAAGAACATTTAGGGGTCAAATAGTTAATGCATCTCACTTATAGATGGGCAAAGTCAAGTCCAGAGACCTAAGGGAACTTGTTAAATACTGCTCAGTAATTTTTTAGTAGAATTAGTAGGTTACTGACTTTCAGGTTGTAGCTCTTCAGAAAGGGAGCCAGTAAGTCACCTGCTCTCAAAAAGTACTTCTTTATAAAAAAATCAGAATTTCTGGGTTACATGTGAAAAATAAAGATTCTTGGGTCCCACCTCAGATCTACTGAATCAGCATTTTAATGATAAGTCATAACAACCTGCATTTGAACAAACTTTACAATTGCTTTAATACACAAAGGTGTTGAAAAGTACTGGCCTAGACGTTACCTCAAGCCTTTATACTGAGACTGCACACTAAAAAAAGTCTTTCCAGATATATAAAAGAAACAAAGTGGTAGTGGACCTGAAATGCTGTTAGAATTCCCATGGTAACTGTACAGTGTAGGGCTCAACCAATCCAGCAGCCAAGCACGCTTGGGAAGCTGCAGCTGGTAGAACAGTCTAATAGAGGGCTGGCTCTTCAGCTGGCTGCTAGGCCTTTAATGTCCTTTTTGTGTTACACAGTCAAGCTTACAGTAGATTGAAAGTGAAAGTGAAGTCACTCAATCGTGTCCGACTCTTTGGGACCCATGGACTGTAGCCTATCAGGCTCCTCCGTCTATGGGATTTTCCAGGCAAGAGTGCTGGAGTGGATTGCCATTTCCTTCTCCAGGGGATCTTCCCGACCCAGGAATCGAATCCGGGTCTCCAGCATTGCAGGCAGACGCTTTACCGTCTGAGCCACCTGGGAAGCCCAGTAAATTGCAGTAGTTCCTTAAGTTTAACTTTTTTGGCAAAACACAAATTCTGAAACGTGGGCCTCTGTGTATCACCATTTTATCACCCTCCACTCCTAGTTTTTTCCTGGTTCTATCACTCACTCAAATTCTGCATGGAATCCCTATGGGCTCCCGGACCCGAGAACCAAACATCCCTAGCCTCACCCGTCTGTCAGCTTCGGTCAAGCAGCCAGGGTGACGCAAAGGGTTAACAGCGGTGAGCTGCAGAGCGGCAGGGAGCAAAGCCAATCTTGTGTTTAAGCGGGCCTGTACTTCTGGTGTGGGCGGGGCCTGGACACAGCGTGCAAAAGGGAAGCTGTGGAAGCTAGGTGGTGAGAGGGCAGAGGAGGTTAGAGGTTGCGAGGAGGCGGGACGACTGGGAGAGCACCGGAGCTTTGGCCATTTCTCCCTGCTCTTCTTTATCCGTAGGGATCGGTAGCTGCGGGGACAGCCCGGAGCCTGGTGTATGGCCACGGAGTTACGGTGTCCGGACTCCATGCCCTGTCACAATCAGCAAGTAAACTCTGCCTCGACCCAAAACCCTGAGCCACAGCAAGCTGGAGACCTGATCCCGGCCCACCCTGGGGGAAACAGCGATTCCGCTGCCAAGGTGACTCTCCTCAGCGGGCACGCCCATTCTAGCGTACCGGCTGAGCGGGACCCTCATGCCTCCGGCGGCACCACCTTCAACTCAGAAAACATCGGTGGCATTGGCAACTATGACGCTCCACCCAGCGATTCCCTCCTAGGGGACTGCGAAATCTCCCAGCAGATCGGGGCGCAGCTTAAGCTCCTGCCAATGAATGATCAGATCCGGGAGCTGCAGACTATCATCAGGGACAAGTAAGCCAGAGCGGAAGGGGTAGAGGAGGTGGAGGGTCTCGCGGGGGTGGGCATGGATTGGAAGTGAAATTGGCTAAGGTCCTTGGCGTTGGGAACCTAGTCTGTTGGGATTTGGGCATGGCCTTTTCTTTGAGGGGCGGTGTCACATGACACAGGCCTTCTACTCTCTTTCCCGGTACCGGTGCTTTAACGTCGCTTTGTGTAGGGAGGAGCATTTTAGGCAACCTCCGGTTTCCTCTTTATCTCGAGTCATTCTTCAGTCATTCAAATGACTGATTCAAATGACTGATTCCTCATTCATTCGTTCGAATGACTAAATGACTGATTCCTCAGTCATTCGAATCAGGTAAACGTGCTATCTGCCCTGTGCCTCTTCACGTGGGCAGCAACAGTTTCTGGGTTATGGGTTTACCACGTTGAACAGATACAGGGCAGATAGCGTAGCTCTTTCACTTCATAACGTTTAACAGACTCCCAAATTGTTTCCTTGTCTCCAGTTTTTTTTTTTTCTTCTACATGTTCCCCCGAATTACTGAACAATTAATCTTCTTAATATACTGCTTTGATTAGCTAACTGCCCTATTCAGCAGCCTTCTTTGGTTTCTCCGAGCCTACCAAATAAAGTCAGGATACTTAGATGGACATTAAGGCCCTTCTTCATGGTTCCTAGGAACAGTTCTGAAACATCCCAACTTCTGCTCACACCTGGAATTCTCTTTACTTTTCCTCTGTGCAGGTGTTCACATCCTACCTATTCTTCAACATTAAATGTCTACCTCTGCCAAGAAGCTTCCCTCCAATCATTCTTCCTTGCTAATCTTTCCTGGCCTTTTTAATGCAAGATTCACCATCTGTTTTGTATGCTGTTGTTTTACTTTTATCTCACTTATTCAATTTTAAGCTCCTTGAGGGCAGGAATTTTATCTTTTACATGTTTGAATTCCAGCTATGTCTTTCAAGCAATGGTCACTCAATTACTAAAAGTTCTTTGTAGCTCTTAAAGTTATATTTGTGAAAGTACTATTTAAGGGTTTTTAATTAATCAGTGTTGAAAACTGTGGTCTTGTGAACTAATAAAGTAGTGATCTTAAAAAGTAGGAGGCATAGATTTGGCAGTTGTGGTAGTGGGAACTGAAATAAAACTTATCTGTAAAAAAGAAAATAGGATGATTCTTGTTTCTATAGAGCAAGAGTTACTGACCTTGTGTCTTGCACCTGTGCTGTCTTGGACCTGTGTTGCACCTGTAGATAGGCCTCAGGGCTTTAGCAAACCTTCAGAAATTATCTGGCAAATGTTATTCGTATGTCTGTTTGTAATTTTTTTTTAAATAACATCTTTATTGAGCTATATTTATGTACTTACAGTACACCTTTTAAAGTGTACAATCCAATGGGTTTTAAATATGTTCATTGCTTTGTAACCATCACCACATTAAATTTTAGATTGTTTGTATCACCTCAGTAAGAAAGCCCATACCCATGAGCAGTCACTCCCCATTTCCCTCCAGTCTACCAAGAGCCCTAGACAATCACTAAACTACTTTCTGTCTCTTGGTGTGCCTATTCTGGACATTTCATGCAAATGGAATCATACAACATGTGGCCTTTTGTGACTAGTTTATTTTATTTAGCCTGGTGTTTTCAAGCTTTACCCATCTTCTATCAGTACACTATTTCTTTTTTGGCTAAGTAATATTTCACTGTTATGGATATACCACATTTTGTTTATCCATTCATCAGGTGATGGACATTTGGGTGGTTTGGTTCCCATTTTTTGGCTAATATGAATAATGCTACTATGAACATTTGCACATGTCTTTTTATGGAATGAGGATTCCTTTGCTTTCATCAGATTTCACAATTTTTATAAAACTTGGAGAGGGCATGGCATTCAGTATTCATATATGACTATATGACAGTATCAATACCTGATTTTACTTCATTACTCAGAAAAGCCTGGGTGGTATAGTAAACCTGGGCGTAAGCAAAATCTTTTTTTTTTCTTCTGAAATTTGGAAGGAGACAGCAGGATCCAGAGTGATCTTAAGGAAATATGCTTAGCATCTCTGTGCTTCAGCTTTATTATTTGTAAAATGAGTAAGTTCGTAATATCTCATGAAACTCCAAGGAGGGTAAAGCAAGATAATGTCTATGAACATTTGTTATACATTCTGAAGAGCTATGTGCATTTGAGGCATTTTAAGCCTTCATGTTTAGATTTGTGCATAGTTCAGATTGCATAAGTGCTGGTTTTTCAGCTATTGGGAGACAGTAAAGGGAATTTAACCTTATGTAGAATTCACATTCTTTTTATTTATTTTTTTTTTTTTAGGAGTATAACATACTGGTTTATTAAGTAGGTTCTGAGCCCAAAAGGCGGAACCAACTTGAAGACAGAGTTTGGGGTGGATGCATAGTACATTAGCATAGCTTAAGACAAACATTTCCATAAGAAAAAGGCATTGGTTAACTTCAGGTGAAACCAGATGTCATTTTGACAACACAGAATTTTAAGAGAAACCTCCTTTTAAATTTGTATAGAGAAGGAAAAAATATCGCTAGTTTGTTTCCTCCTGCTGCTTAAGAGAGATAAACATGTCTGACACTTGCAGGCTGTTTCCTCCTTTTGGAGACCTCTGGCCTTCCCGCCTGTTACCCTCTCATTCCCCCCTTTTCTTTTAGGAGAATTATGTTGCCTAGGGAAAAGGGGCATTGTTTTCATTCCATAACTGCTTCCGAGCTGAGAAGGGGCGTTGTCCCTAAATTGGCGAGGCAACATATTCTCCTAATCCTCATATTGAGGATATCTGATCCAGGGGCCCCAAGTAGTAGTTGGAGGCAGCTGCAGCAGTAGCAGGAGTTTGTGCAACCATTTGTAACTTAAAGGCTTTCATGCGGCTAGAAACAAATGCAGTTACACAGTTACAGATGCAGGGAGCAAACAGCAAAAACAAAACAATCAGAATCAAAATTAAAAGTCACATTATTTCTATAGTTAAAGTGCAATGTGTTGCACCAGTCCATTTTAGGGTTGGTAGATGTCATCAGATGAAAGAGAGGCATCGCATGTAATTGCTGTCGAAGGTATTCACAGACTTGGAGAAAGTCCTTTCCTTGAAGTGGAGATGTCCACCACAGGAAGCCTTCCACTGATGATCTTAAAGGCTTTCATGCGGCTAGAAACAAATGCAGTTACACAGTTACAGATGCAGGGAGCAAACAGCAAAAACAAAACAATCAGAATCAAAATTAAAAGTCACATTATTTCTATAGTTAAAGTGCAATGTGTTGCACCAGTCCATTTTAGGGTTGGTAGATGTCATCAGATGAAAGAGAGGCATCGCATGTAATTGCTGTCGAAGGTATTCACAGACTTGGAGAAAGTCCTTTCCTTGAAGTGGAGATGTCCACCACAGGAAGCCTTCCACTGATGAAGAGAGTCTTTATAACCTCCTTAGCCTGTTCACTATGATAGGGAAAAGCCTCAATCCATCCAGTAAAAGTATCTACCCAAACATGTAAGCAAGAATATCTATTAGCTTTTGGCATATGAGTAAATCCAATTTTCCAGTCTTCAGGATACTTTCCACTTAGCTGTAATCCAGATTTTGCTTCCAAAACCTGTTCAGCAGTCACCATGGCATAACCTGCTTTATGCTTTCCATCCCGAACAAAAGAACTGCCATCTGTAAATATTTCCATGTCAGGATTGTCTAATGGAGTATCCATTAGATCTTCCCGAGCTGCATAGTTTAAAGTTAGGAATTGAGAACAATCGTGATCAGGTGTTTCATTTTCCTTCTCAGGAAGAATAAAAGAACTGCCATCTGTAAATATTTCCATGTCAGGATTGTCTAATGGGGTATCCATTAGATCTTCCCGAGCTGCATAGTTTAAAGTTAGGAATTGAGAACAATCGTGATCAGGTGTTTCATTTTCCTTCTCAGGAAGGAAAGTGGCAGGATTTAAATTTCCACAAACTTTAAGCTTAGTTACTGGTCCTTCTAACAACAATGACTGATATTTAAGAAGCCTACTGTCTGTCATCCAAATATTAACCTTAGAATTTAAGATTCCACTCACATCATGAGAAGTCAGTACAGTAAGGTTTCATCCATTAATTATTTTTAAAGCTTCAGGTGCTAATAAAGCCGCTGCCCCAATTACTCTTAGGCCGTGGGGCCACCCACGTGAAATTACATCTAATTCTCTGCTTAAATAAGCAATAGGTTGCTGGTGAGGCCCTCGAGGTTGTGTCAAAACTTCCAAGGCCATACCTTTTCTTTCAGTGACAAACAAATTAAATTCTGACCCTGTGGGTAAGCTCAGAGCTGGAGCTTGCAGGAGAGAAGTCTGAAGAACCTTAAAAGCCTTTTGAGTTTCTGGTGACCAAATCAGTTTGTCCCGTTTGGGCCTGCTGATTTTCAGCTATAAGTTTATATAAAGGCCGGGCAAGTTCCCCTTAACCCGGAATCCAAACGCGACAGTAACCTGTGATTCCCCAAAATCCTCTCAATTGTCTTAAAGTCATAGATAGGGGATGATTTAGTATAGGTTTAATTCTCTCAGGGCCTATGGCCCTGGTCCCTTCTGATATGATTAGGCCCAGATATCTAACAGATTGTTGACAAAGCTGAGCCTTTTCTCTTGATGTCTTGTAACCACAGCCTGCCAGAAAGTTTAAGAAATCTTCTGAGGCTCGCGAACAAGCTTTCTCTGTCTCAGCACAGAGCAAAATATCATCTACATATTGTAACACCACCGCTTCAGAGCTATTAAAGTTTTGTAGATCTTGTGACAAACTTTGTCCAAATAAGTGAGGACTGTCACGAAATCCCTGGGGCAAAACTGTCCAGGTTAACTGAGAAGCTGGCTGCGTAGGGTCTTCAAAGGCAAATAGAAATTGACTTTCTTCAGCCAAAGGCACTGAATAGAAGGCATCTTTTAAATCAATTACTGAGAAGTATTTGGCTCATTCAGGAATTTCAGATAATAGAATATAAGGATTAGGCACCACGGGGTGTAAAGGAACTACAGTCTCATTTATTATAAGTAAATCTTGAACTAGTCTCCATTTACCATTTGATTTCTTTATACCCAAAATAGGAGTGTTGCAAGGACTGTTACAGGGAATTAATAGTCCATGTTCCTTTAAATTTTCGATGATGGGTTTTAACCCTTCTTTAACCTCAGGTTTCAGAGGATACTACTTCTTATGTGGAAGTAAGTGTGGGTTTTGAGCTTGACAACTACAGGAATAGCATTTTGTGCCCGACCCACAGATTTTCCATCAGCCCATACTCTAGGATTTACATTTTGTTCAGCTAGAGGAAGAGAAAGGGAAGGCTCCATATTCATAAAAACAGAGGCATGGACCTTGCTCAGTATATCTCTCCCCAAAAGGGGTGAGGGAGATTCTGGCACGATCAGAAACTCGTGTGAAAATAGCACAGAATCCCAGTTACAAGATAACGAATAACTGAAATAATACCTTTTGGCTCGTCCAGACAGTCCCATTACGGAAGTNTTCATAAAAACAGAGGCATGGACCTTGCTCAGTATATCTCTCCCCAAAAGGGGTGAGGGAGATTCTGGCACGATCAGAAACTCATGTGAAAATAGCACAGAATCCCAGTTGCAAGATAAAGAATAACTGAAATAATACCTTTTGGCTCGTCCAGACAGTCCCATTATGGAAGCGGATTGGGAAGAAAGTTGGCCAGGGGCTTCAGTAAGCACAGAGTAAGTTGCCCAAGTATCTAAAAGGAAATCGATGGATTGGCCCCCCCACAATTATTAATACCCGGGGTTCCTCAGGTGTAATTAGGACGGGAGCTTGTGTGGGGACCCCCAGGCACCTTCAGTCCTGATTGTCTTGAGAGTCCGACCCCGGGAGACCTACGCCTCTGAGGGCAGTCTCTCTTCCAATGTGGTCCTTTGCAGACTGGACATAGACCCGGGGGCGGCTTAGATGCCTGAGGGCAATCCCGCTTGAGGGGCCCCTCCTTTCCACAGAAATAGCAAGCCCATCTCTTTTCACCTGCGTCCCTCTTGGCATTTTTCTCCAGCTGTTTAAGAGCGTTTTTCATAGCCATTGCGAAGGCTTCCGCCTTTTCCTTTGTCTTTCTTTGCCTTTCTTTCTTTTCCTCATATTCCCTACCATAATAGACCATCTGAACCAGTTGTAACAGAGTATCTAAAGACTGATTTGGTCCATATGCCCATTTTTATAGCTTATGGCGGATATCTGGAGCCGACTGAGTGATAAATCTATACTTTAAGATCACTTTTCCTTCTTCACTTTCAGGATCAATCTCAGTGAATCTGCGAAGAGCTTCTCTTAGTCTATCTAGGAATTTACCAGGAGCTTCCTTCTCCTCCTGTTCTATGTCTGCCAATTTGCTACAGTTTAAAGGCTTAGAACATGCCTGCCTGAGTCCTTCAAGAATACATCTGACAAAATGACTCTGATCCCATCTTCCTTTAGGTGAGTTGTAGTCTCAGTCTGGTTCTATAGTTGGGACCGCCTGATTCCCAGTGGGAAGGGCTGCTATCTCATCCTCCCTCTTCCCTACGATTCATTACCAAGCCATTCATCTACATAAGCAGCTGCTTTTCCCAAAACTCGAGTCTTTGTGTCGGGAGTCAGCGTTTGTTTCAAGATATACATCACATCCTTCCAAGTAAGGTCATAAAGCAGAGTAACACCTTTAAAAGCTCTAATATATTTTTCTGGGTCCTCTAAATAGTCTCCCAGATCCTCCTTGATTCTTTGTATTTCTTGATAAGAAAAAGGCTTACTAACTCTCATGGACTGATTATTTCTCCCGGTGGGTGTTTCATAAAGAGGCAACAGCTGTAAGGTCATAAAGCAGAGTAACACCTTTAAAAGCTCTAATATATTTTTCTGGGTCCTCTAAATAGTCTCCCAGATCCTCCTTGATTCTTTGTATTTCTTGATAAGAAAAAGGCTTACTAACTCTCATGGACTGATTATTTCTCCCGGTGGGTGTTTCATAAAGAGGCAACAGCATTTGTGGCTGTTCCTCAGTCTCTCTGGCTGTTCTGCGCATATGATCCCAGGGATAAACTGGAGAAACCTGTTTCTCTTTGTCTCTTTGTCTTCTGTCCTCCATCTCATCTCTAACTTCAATGATCTGAGTTTCTACTGAAACCAGGGTAGTCTGAGGTCGTACTGAGACAGGAGTTGTTTGGACCTCCACGTGGGCAGTTTGAATCTCAGTTTGGATTTCCACTGAGACCAAAGTGGCCATTCTGAGGGGGGTTCTCTGGCTTTCAGTTAGCTCAGCTTGGAGCCCCAGATACGGGGGCAAAGTGGGAGGACAGAAGGGAGCTGAAGGTTTCACGCCCAAATCTATACCCTTAGAACATAAGTCTGGCATATTTCGCAGAGAGAAAAAGAGCAACACATATGCTACTTCTACCCATTTCCCTTGTTCCTTACAGAACCGGCCTAATTGTAAAACAATATTATACTTAAGAGACCCTCCAACTGGCCACCATTCGCTGTCCTCCAATGGATATCATGGCCATGCAGTATCGCATAGGAAGACCAGGTGTGTCTTCTTTAAGCCCTGTGGATCGAAGCTATCCCAGTTTTTCAGGATACAGTTCAAAGGAGTGAGGCTGGAATTGTTAGCTCCCATCTTGTCTTGAAGGATCCCAGACAAGCCCCCAAGATGAAGAGTTGTTGTTGAATTACGACACCGGGATTCTTGGCCTCTGGAGGAGAAGAATTCAATCCGGGGCCAGAGACGAGGCTTGATCGCTCAGAGCTTTTGTGTAATAAAGTTTTATTAAAGTATAAAAGAGATAGAGAAAGCTTCTGACATAGGCATCAGAAGGGGGTAGAAAGAGTACCCGCCTGCTAGCCTTCAGCTGGATGTTATATAGTCACCAGCAGCCTGTTAACTTAGAATGGCACCAGACCCCTCACCCATAAGATGTATTTTGGATAACCTTGGCTCCAAATGGTTTATCTTGGGCCATAAAATGATTAACTTGAATCTTGAAGAAGGGCAGGTCACCATACAAAAAGTTTCATTTACATAGATTAGAGGAACAATATAGGAGTATAACATACTGGTTTATCAAGTAGGTTCTGAGCCCAAAAGGTGGAACCAACTTGAAGACAGAGTTTGGGGTGGATGCATAGTACATTAGCATAGCTTAAGACAAACATTTCCATAAGAAAAAGACATTGATTAACTTCAGGTGATATCAGATGTCACTATGGCAACACAGGATTTTAAGAGAAACCTTTTAAGTTTGTATAGCGAAGGAAAAAATATCACTAGTTTCCTCCTGCCACGTAAGAGAGATAAAATGTCTGACACTTGCAGGCTGTTTCCTCCGTTTGGAGGCCCCTGGCTTTCCTGCCTGTTACCCTCTCAGGTGGCCACTTCGCGGGGTGTGCTGGGGGACCCCTGTGTGGCTGCTTCGTGGGCTGCACCAGGGGACCGCTGATCCCCATCTCCTGGACTTTCTTGGGTGACAACTGGGTTGCCACCTGCTTGATTGTGCTGGGGGATCGCTGGGTCCAGGCCTCTCACACAGCGCTGGGGGATCACTGGGTCCTGGCCTCTCGGGAAGTGCTGGGGGATCGCTGGTTTCCGGCCTCCTGGACAGCGTCGGGGACCCACTGGGTGGCCGCCTCCTGGGCAGGAGCCTTCTCAGACCCTGGAAGAAGAGCAGAGAGAGGAAGTCGTACTTGTGTCTCATGCGTCCCACAAAGGGGGTTATCCGTTCGGGCTGCAGGGCTAGGGATCCGAAATTTGAGAACAGGAAGTCAGTTTGCTCTTCTAGATCACTTACAAAGAGGAAACCCTCTCCCAGGAGAACTAAAAGGATGAAACCACTTTCCAGGCACAGCCGGGAAGCATCAGGACCTCTCCCAACAACCCAGGGCCTGCCTAGGGTTCCTTTCATGGTTCCCATCCGCGTACTTTGCACCCGGAGTTGACGGTGACTGTCAGCAAGTCCATTATCATCTCAGATACATCCTGCTGGTAACAAGATGGCCAAATATCAAGATTTCAGCCTGACCATCCGGGTCCCACTGATGAACATGAAGCAGGGGCTGTGACTCACACTCGACTCGAGGAACAGATTCTCCACCTTGGCCTGTGCGGGAAGCAAAAACGTCATTAGCAGTGGGGGGCAGGAGGGTAGGCGGCAGCAGGGGCGCTGGAAGGCAGCCTGGGCAGCAGGAGAAGCCGGCCGAAGACGGGGCCACCCCAGGGCCGAGAGGCGGCCTTGGCTTCCCCTCTCGGGCCCACTCACTGAAGATCGCTTCCACTAGCCAGGCCTCCAGGTGAACTGACTTCGGGCTCTTCAGGTACTCGGAGTGAAACCAGTAGGGCAGCTCATTGAGGTCACCAAGCACCTCGAAGAGCATCCCTTCTCACTGCTCCAGCTGAACGATTGTTGGAAACCGCTTAGGAGCTGCCATGCTGTGGTCGGCCCGCCGCACAGTGCAACAGCAGCCCGCGCTCTGTCATTTCTAGGGTCTTTGGCCAACGACGCCCCACCCCGCGCCCTTCTCATTGGCTCACAGTCCTCGCCTCACAAACCCACAGCTGCTGCTGCTTCCCGGCGGGCTCAGCTGCTCTCGGGCTCGCACCCGGGCAGCGCTTAAGCCTCCCTCTTCCCTGCGCACCTGGCGGGCGGCCACGGCCAGGAGGCTGATGAAGCCATAAAGGTGGACTAGGGCTGGGACAGTCCCAGAGATGTTAGGGAAGAGCCCACATCAGGACCATCGCTTTCAGAGGCGCAAATCTGTATTTGCAGAGATCCAGGTGCATTTTGGGGGGCTTCCCTGGTGGCTCAGCTGGTAAATAATCCATCTGCAATGCGGAGACCTGGGTTCAATCCCTGGGTTGGGAAGATACCCTGGAGGAGGGAAAGGCTACCTACTCCACTGTCCTAGCTTGGAGAATTCCATGGACTATACAGTCCATGGGGTCGCAGAGTCAGACCCTACTGAGCGACTTTCACTTCAGGCGCATTTCCTGGTGGCTCAGACGGTAAAGAATGTGCCTGCAATGTGGGAGAGTTGGGTTCGATCCCTGGCTTGGCAAGATCCTCTGGGGAAAGGAATGACAACCCTCTCCGGTATCCTTGCCAGGAGAATCCCATGGACAGGGGAGCCTGGTGGTCTACAGTCCATGAAATCACAGAGTGTTACATAGAACTTCGTGACTGGTAGGCACACGCAGGTGCATTTCAGACAGTTCTAAGTGGACCAGTTTAGTATTCGTGAGGGGTTTAAATCATGATTGGAAACAATTTTTTACAATCTCAGGCTGGTTTCCACAAAAGGAGTGAGGCTGGAATTGTTAGCTCCCATCTGTAAGAGAGAAAAAAGCGACCAGCGCCATTTTTCTACCAGAAGCGTCCCTCCCTGCTCTAGATGGGGGTGTAGACAGACTTTACACCAAAAGCTTTTCCTTCCTGGTTGGACTTAGTCTGTCCCTTATCGACACAGGCGCCGTCTCAACCCTCCTGGTTCTACCACCGAGATGGGGTGGGGATGTACCAGGTGTAGACCTGATAGCATCTCTACCTGACGTCCAGCTCTTCACCTTTAACCTTGCTGGCCTCTGATGCCACCCAGGGTGCAATCAGAGTAACCTTCCGGAATGCCTCCCAAGCTAAGACCACTGGGGGAAACATTTGTCACCTGAGTTCCTGTGCACAACCCTGAGTATATTCCTGACCACAATAAGACTGATACCACATAAAGCTGGGATGTTCTTTTCAATCATCACCACACCAGTATAAGAACCTCCTCTGATCCACTAAAAGCCAGTGTTACTAAAGGGGGAAAAAAAAAAAAAAAAACCATTGCAGTCCCAATCTGAGTAACCTTTAACCTCTGAGATGGTCTTGGGGCTAGAGCTCCATCTAGCTTCTGAACTTTTGATTCCTAGCAAGGCTAGGCGCTTCTTGACTACCAATCCAAGTTTGCTACAGTACACAATAACAGTATAGATCACAAGTCCCTTGAAAGTCTATGATCTGATAGATTAGGTTAGTACTTCTAATTTGCAAGGAGTTATGAAACAGTCAAAGAGACCAAAAAGTTTGACTGAGAAAGGAGAGTTCGGTCCACACACTTTGCCCATTTCTGGTCGGTTCCCAAAGGAGTCATTGGGGGCCTCCATTGGCAGGTCGGTACAAACCTCTGACAGGTTTCTGCTCAAAGCCGTATGAGATCACTGTAGAACCGCAGAGCAGGGCTCCTCACTTGCTCCACGCAGGGCATGTCATTCATTCACACGAGCACACCATAGAGTTAGTAAAGCACAGCAGAAAAGTTGTTCGCTAAGAGAACAAAGAACTAGAGCTCCAAGCATCCTTACCTTGTCCTGAAGGATCCCAGATGAGCCCACAAGATGAAAGGTTGTTGTTGAATCACGACGCCGGGATTCTTGGCCTCCAGAGGAGAAGAATTCAATCCAGGGCCAGAGATCAAGCTTGATCATTCTGAGCTTTTGTGTAATAAAGATTTATTGAAGTATAAAGGAGATAGAGAAAGCTTCTGACATAGGCATCAGAAGGGGGCAGAAAGAGTACCCCCCTGCTAGCCTTCAGCTGGATGTTATATAGTCACCAGCAGTCTGTTAATGAAAGAAAGGAATGTCTCAAAACTTAGAATGGCATAAGGCCCCTCACCCATAAGATGTATTTTGGGATAACCTTGGCTCCAAATGGTTTACCTTGGGCCATAAAATGATTAACTTGAATCTTGAAGAAGGGCAGATCACCATACAAAAAGTTTCATTTACATAGATTGCCAAATTCAGACTTAAATTGAAGAAAGTGGGCAATACCACTAGACCATTCAGGTATGACCTAAATCAAATCCCTTATGATTATACAGTGGAAGTGAGAAATAGATTTAAGGGTCTAGATCTGATACATTCTCTATACAGTCAACAAAGACAAGACCGGGAGCTGACTGTGGCTCAGATCATGAACTCCTGATTGCCAAATTCAGACTTAAATTGAAGAAAGTGGGCAACACCACTAGACCATTCAGGTATGACCTAAATCAAATCCCTTATGATTATACAGTGGAAGTGAGAAATAGATTTAAGGGTCTAGATCTGATACATACAGTGCCTGATGAACTGTGGAATGAGGTTTGTGACATTGTACAGGAGACAGGGATCAAGACCATCTCCATGAAAAAGAAATGCAAAAAAGCAAAATGGCTGTCTGGGAGGTCTTACAAATAGCTGTGAAAAGAAGAGAGGTGAAAAGCAAAGGAGAAAAGGAAAGAAATAAGCATCTGAATGCAGAGTTCCAAAGAATAGCAAGAAGAGATAAGAAAGCCTTCTTCAG